>CAEFZY010000031.1:0-52390 GCA_903066815.1 Brachyrhaphis roseni
TGCATGGTTGTTTGTCCTGTTTGTCTCTGTGTTGCCCTGCGACAGACTGGCGACCTGTCCAGGGTGACCCCGCCTCTCGCCCGGAACGCAGCTGGAGATAGGCACCAGCACCTCCCGACCCCACAAGGGATAAGGGTGAAAGAAAATGGATGGATGGATGGAAGAACATCTAATTTAATAGTTCTATAAAGCTCATTTATGGAGACAGATTCTGAATACAGAAAGCTCAATAACACTGGTCAACTGGTTATAATCTCTGATCAGAACATACACCAAATCGCTTAATAGATTATTCACATATTAAAATTACATTTTTTAATATGCAGTAGTCTTACCTTTTCTGCCTTTAGTTGTGCAGGCAAAGCAATTAGTGAAAGGTTTGGTGTAACTGTGCAGGCAGAGGAAGCTCTGTACTTTAGTCTGTAAAGAGAAAAAAAGTGAAATAAAAGTTTCAGAAAACTGAAGTCAACTTGTTATTGTATTGACAGTGGACAGGGAAGTCCAGGGCTGTTCTTGGTATACATAATAAAAAAACTTTAAGCACAGGGAAAGTTAACATCAACAACAAGCTAACAAACTTTTTTTTCTTAATGTCCTGAACTAGTTTGCTCTATGAAACATTTTCATTGTTTTTTTTTTTTTCAGTTATCTGTATGGGGTAATAAAAACTAAATGCCATCGATATGGGTGTATTGTTGGTGAGGATTCTGAGCAGATATGCCTGAGGGTGTCTGTCTGTGCTGCACTGTAAACAAGTCTGCACTGGACACACTCAAACAGAGACATAAACTCCTGGTGGTGTAGGTTTCTGCTGATCAAAAACTTTACCTTGGAGCAACAATATTACAACAGTAGACAAATTCAGACTTTTAATTTGCACACAAAGATAAAAAGAAACAAATACAAGTCCTCTGAACTCTCTTATCCCGTCTAAAGCTGCCCGTTTAATAGATGAAATTGCAGAAGAAGTGGAGGCAACATGAACTGCTTGAGACTGAGGGGCCTAAGAGAAGTAGAGAGGAGCGTATCAGAAGGTCTTAGGAGATTACCAGGAGGGGCAGGGTGGGAGCAAGCAAACAATGAACCATCGTTACTGTCTGGCAAATACAGTGTAATCAATACTGATCTATCAGGGTCCACTTATCCTGCCAAACACAACATAACAGATGAGGGGAGAAAATGGGGGTAGCTAAGAGTCACTGAATGGGTGAGTGACTGTTTTACCACAGCAAAGCGTTACCACATCTTTAACTTGCTCATGTATTAATTCCTCTTGAAATGTTTTCACATTTTGTCACATTACAACGCGCAAAATTCAAATTGGGATGTTTTTGTGATAGGCCAATAGAAAGGAGCATATAATAATTACATGGAAGCTGGACTTAAACCTGAAAATCTATTTACTTGCAGCTCCCCGAGTCAAAACTTTTTTGAGCCAATTTTCATTGCAATTGCAGACGAGGTACTTCTCAGAGCGCATTGCACTTCTAGAGAATGACTGTTTTGGCCATTCCAAGAATAGTGTGTTTAGGGTACTGTTGGTTTCCCACCACATGCACAATTTGCCAAAGAAAATCTCAAATCTGGTCAGATCTGACCAGAGCACCATCTTCCATTTATTTCCTGTTTGATGCAACCCGGTGGCAAGCTGTAATGAAAGCTTCTTAAGGCCTTTAACAATGGCTGTCTTCTGATGTCACTCTTTTACGAAGACCAAATTTGTAGAGTGTTCGAATAACAGTTGCTCAATATTTTCTCAAGGCAACAAATATGTCCACACACAGTACATGTGTATATTATAGAACACATATCACAAGCAAATCATATCATCACATTTTAAAAAATGTCACTAACGTGGAAAAAGACTGAAGTGGAACTAGGGGGATTTGTAACTTTGTCTTAAAAACATTAATATAGACAACATATGTGATAAAATTAACAATTAAATTATGTATTTATTTGTGGAGCTGTTCTGTCTGGTTTATTGTCAAGCTTTGTTTCCAGTGTAAATAAAAAAATAAAATAAAAAAAAGAGCGATCTAATCTTTGCTTTTAAAAGGTCTCAACACCACCCATAGCAAAGGACGCAGAGGATAAACAAGTGGAGTGTCCATCATTACTGGTAAACCACATGGATGCCACAAGATGCCTCTCGCACAAGTTTACAGAGTCGAGTCAACGCCTCTTCATAAGGTCAGTGGTTATTAAGAGGATCGGAAAGCTGGTTATGTAAAACAAACACAGGCGGATTCCTGAACAAGCTTGAAGCTCTTGCTTTCTTAGCATTATAAGTGAACCTCTGTGAGCAGCAGCAGCAGAGATAATGTTCCAGCAGGCATCAGCGCGCTACTGTCTGAGCGTGAACTTGGGTGAGTGCGACTGATTGCATCTTGAGCATCTGGTGTATATTTAGTAGAGGAATCGTTCTGTGCAGCACTGCCAGACAGAATGACTGTCAAACAGCCAGAACCGAGCTGGACTAACCCCCTCAGTGGATGTCTGAGAACAAGGATGAACCCAGAATAAATAGCCTCATAAATAAACAAGTTCATCTGTCAGAGGTTTTGCTAAGAAAAAATGCAAATCCTGTCTCATTACAGTGGATGTGCAGCTTGCTCACTGGAGATGAAACATCCCCAGGTTTGTTTGTTAACTTGGGGGGGGGGGGAAGACTGTGGACATTAATTAACATGAGGACTTGAGTCCATCATGAGAAATATGTCAGATTTAACCTGACAGGCTATTTTTGCTCACAGTTTCTTGCAGATTGATGGTATATAAGAAAAAAGAATGAATAAAAAACCCCACAAACGCATAAATAGAAATGACTGAAGCACACAGAAAGTAAAATCACGACATCCACTACTCTGAAGTGCGACAGCAGACGGGAAAAAAACGAGAGTATAAAGCTGGAGGGATGCCTGCACCTTTACCATCACTGGCATTTTGTTGTGGGTAAGATGGATTACTGTCAACTCTGGTGCAGAAACCTTCTTCTGTCAGTCCTCCTTCACATTTCAGCCTGCTAATAACATCCCAGCTTTAACACAAAGATTGTGACAATATGTGTGTGAATTCCCATGTAAATGTGAATGGACAATTCTGATGTTAAAAAGGTAGTTTTGACAAAGGTTCCACCATATCAAGAAAGCATGTAATTTAGATAGTATTGCAATGCAATGTGACGGTATTGATTACATTTAACACACATTTTTCCGGTTTACTTCTCCTTCATAATGTTTTCACCAATTTTGTGCCTCGTTTCCACTGCGTGGTACAGCTCGGGTTGGTGTGGTTTGGTACTCTATTTTCTCTGTTTCCATTGTAAAAGTGGCTCATGTATCCGACCCGTACCGCACCGTTCCTGGGCCCCCTTCAGCTGGGTGGGGAAACACCGTCAAACTGGCCAAGTACAATACTGGGATTTGCATGCATGACACTTTAAAACAGTATTCTACCAAATAATCTGTCCAAGCAGCTCTTTGCGATTACGATACTGGATATGCTTATTGCAAGTTTCAATTAGTTAAAATTAAGACCTTTTAAATACTTTTTAAGACCATTTTGGTTTAAATGTAAGACCTTGAGTCAAAGTCTTTTTAAGGCTTTACATTTTTATTTTCAAATTTTACACTTTTAAAAACCCCTGAGAACCAACATATGCAGATATTGTAATGAAGATGATAGTTCAATACATTGCTCATCTGCTTTGTTTTCAGAAATAAATTGACTATAAATAGAACATCTACAACCACATTCAAATATTGCCAGAAATTAATCACAATCTTACTAATTAACAGTAAGCTTATTGTGACATACAAGTTAAAAATTGAAGTAAACGTAATGGCTCACATAGTTTGATTTAATCTAATGTGCCAGAGACTTCAGTTTGTAAAAAATTCATGTCTGTGTGAACATTCACACAGGAGCCTGCTGTGGGCAAGGAGCACATATATGTTGGAGAAGGTGACCCCCATTCAGAGCAGGCATTGCTGGTTCACTCAAACTCCAACACTGGGAGGTGGAGATTGCCACACTTCTGTCCTTTTCACACCTCAGATTTCCCACCATCCTCTGTGATCCTGAACTGTTTTCTACTGTATGCACTGAAACTGAACAGTGCACGTTTTTATCTTCCCTAAAATGGCTTCACTGAACTATAGGTGCATGTTTCTGCGCGTAATGGTGAGTTAAATTGAAGACATTTAAAGTTTTTTATGACTTAAATTTAAAACCAACCTGAAATAATTCACTTTCTGTTCAACTTATTTATAACAATAAGCGATTAAAAGAACTTTGTCGACTTAAGTCGTAGTTTTTTAGGACTGGCACGAGCCTGGAAGTCTTTTAAACCTCCCAACACTATAAAGCTCACTTCATAAAAGTTTTATCAACTGAAATCCCTATCAAATCCAAACTTCCTTAATTCCATTTTATGCATCAAAGAATTTGTCCCTTACTTTCATATGATTTTTTTTAAAATAAAAATAAAATTATATAAACAGTTGATTGTTTACAGAATGGGAGTTCTTAGTTTTGATCCATGAGAACTAGACCTATTTACCAAACAGAGCTGATCAAACAAAAACGCTTAAATTCCTGTCTCTAGACAATTGATTTCGTAAAACTCAAATGTTTCAGAAACGTTTATGAATAATAGTGCTAATTAAAGAGTTTGCATGGAAAAAACATTCATAGTTGATTTTTAACCTAATTTTGAGGAACACAAAAGGTGGAAGTAGGAAGCGTGGAAGTGCAGAACCCAGGCAGTTTATGGTGAATACATAAACCCACATGAGTCGCAACCAGCACCTTCTGCACCAAATGCTGCTCCCCCCACCACATTATAAGACTGGTGGGCCGCTTAGTCATATTTTCAAATTTCCTGTCAACATTTAACAATTTTTAACACAAAAATACAGTGGGCGGCTGGTGGACAGCCCAGCACTCCTACCACCAGGGTTAGCTAGTTTTCTAGGGTGAAACCATAAAAGACTTTGAGAGGAGCCAGGCTATTGACAGAGTGATAAAAAAGTAAGCTAAGTAAGTTTAACAACAACAAACTTAGGGAATCAAATAAATCAACTACTGATCTGTAACTGCACTGCGGCCTTCTGGATTGAAAATTGACCATAAAGTACCTAAAGAATCCCACATCTACTTGTGTGTTTCTCAGGCGTTGTGCGACGTTTGTGTAACAATTAGTAATAAAGATGACTCATATGACTCGTAAAAACGAAGGTGCTTTCCTACTCCGTGCTGCTGCTCTTCATATTGAGCCTCATGCAAAAGGTTACAAAACTAGGGAAGTACAAGAGTAGGAAACCAACAGAACAGAGTCTGTTTCAACAGGGTCAGCGGCATCATTCCCTTTCTAAGCAACATACAAAGCTGCATGAAGGCCACAAGAGCAGATAGCCTGACTAATTTCCCAGCTAAAATCTGACTGTTTGAATCCCGATGTAATTTTCTGAAGTGCATAACTGCAATAAAAGGTATAGTATCCTGAGCAAAATGACATGAAAGGAACTACTAAATTTAACATGGGTTTATTCTAAAAAATTTTTTATTAAGTTCTTGTATCAGAATAAAAAAAACCCCAAATGTGTTACAGATAATAAGAGTACTAGTCACGCAAGTATTATACTGGTTTAGTAGCAGTTATCAATTGTTGGTTTCCTGCTTTGAATAAATGCAGTTTTGTTCTTGTGTCAACTTAAAATTTTTATTCATAATGTCATACACCAGCCAGTGGCAAGTAGAAAAACTGGCTTATTTGAATGTGGATCTTTTTTCAGCAACAGGATCAAAAATGCAGCGTAGTGATCAGTACTAAGCAGAGCTTGTTTCAGCAGAACCACTTCAAACGCTGACGGGTACTGCTGGTGCTGGTTACCATAGGAACGTGAAGGTGCACCAGGAAAAAGACATACGATGTAGGCGGATGACCGCAGGCGATGAGGACACAGAAAAAACACAAAACAAAGCAGCAATCTATAGGCTGCAGCCATCAGATGGCCACTTTATAGACTTATTAGTACAGTCACTGCAGCGAACAGCAGCAAAGCTTTAAACTTTAGATCTACAAATCTTCTGCAGTAGCCCTTTAATTTCTGCTTTGCCTCAAATGCGAACTTCCTCTGTTGTTAAATCACTCTATGTTTTCTTATTCATCAGTACCAAGCCACTTACAACTATATACCATGTAAGCTTCAAAGCATGCCTAAATGGGCTTTAGAGTATTTAAAGTCACAATAATAAGCACTTATCAGCAAACTTCCTGCATCTGGTATTGTTTTTTGCTTCCATAACATAATCCAGTCAGAAAAGACTTCTCGCATCATCTTTAGGATTTTCTTATTGACAGTTTATGTGAAATAAATTTTGCTGGCATTTGAAACAAAAAACCAAGAAGATCAGGGATTGTTTTCATTTCATGTCTTTCCAACACAAGGGGCAAAAATGGCCAAAAGAGGAAAACAGATGTAACTGATAGCTTAATCTACGATTAATTTGTAAATCAAGCACAAATAAGCAATTCAAAGTAAAGTTAAGATCACATAAGCTACAGTCTAATACTTCTCATTCATCACTGTCATTCAGCTTACAGCAACAAATATATTAATGTTTTACACTTCGATATTATCGAAGGTCAGCTGCTATAAATTAGGTCTGCTTCATCAACAGTTTTGCATCAACAGTTTTGCAAAAAAAAGTATTTGCCCCTTTTACAGATTTCTTTAGTTTTTGTTGTTTTTGTCACACAGATAGTCCAAATAAGCACAAAAAGTAGTTTTTAAATAATCACTTTCTTTATTAATGAGCCAAAATCTCTCCAAACCAACCTGGACCTAAGTGAAAAAGCAACCATCCCTCTTCTTGTTAAATAATAAATTCAGTGTGATTAACCACAGAAAACTGGAAGGACGAGCTCAAGTTCACAAGCTTAAAATAGACTTTGTCACTGCCTAACCTGTAGAATATAGAAATCTCCTAAATAGAAGCTGCCTGGCATCAAATTGTCAGGAAAAGTTCCTGCTGAAGTATGCTTTATGAATATATTTGCCTTGATGTTATTAACTCAACCACCAACTCTGCGAGTTATAAGTGAGTTACAATTCCTTTGGCTACAAGACAATACTGTACTTAGATTTACTTTTCACATAGAGTCATACTGGTTAGTATAGCCTAAATCAAAACAGAAGTGTTCTGTTACTTGATATAAAATTTTATTTGTTCTAAAACATGTGGAAAAAAAAGTGGTAAAAATCAAGAAGAAATCTGTAGGTGAGCAGATACAGCTTCCTTTGGAAAACAAAAAGGGGAATCACTACACAAATTCCCACAAAACAACCAGCTGATAAGAAACACCTTTGTTTTTTTTGGCATCATGTGATGTCAGGATGTGAACACTGATTAGCATCTAGATTGTGTCAGCTACCTGTAGCTGCAGAACGAGACCAAGCCTTTATTTAGTCTGACTGTCACACTGTCAGATGCATTTCTCTGCAGTGCAGAGGCATGCAGATCAGGCTCTAGATAGACCGACCACTTTATGTAGAAACAAACTACCCCTTCTCTATTGGTGTTTCACCTACCCAAACGAACAGAAGCACATTGCTTACAGGACTTTTCTGTTGCTAATTTCACTGATTTCCCTAAATGGTGTCTGCTTATAATGCAAGAAAGCATTACGTCTCATCGTACAGGAGAAGAGATGTAAAGTGCAACTTTATCGCCTTCGTCTGTTTTCTGCTTGGTTGTGCCGTGGGACAGGGTGTGTTTCTGTGTATGTGCACGGTCACAGCAGCAGCAGCAGTGGGTGGGGTGGGGGGATGTTTTAGGCCATCACAGCTGTTGCAGCTCCCACAGAGGGGTCCGAGGACAGAGCTGTGGGCTGCTTCATCTTCACACTGATTAACCAAAGAGAAATGTAAAGGGTCCATCAAGAAAAGTCCTCAAATACTAAAAGACATGCAGTGATAAATGTTCAGTTCCTACACATTTGACACAACAAAATTCTGCACTTTGAGATGGATGGATGGATAGACTGATAAATAGACAAGGAAAGGACAAGCAGAGAGATAAATGCATGAATAAACTCCTGGGTGGAAAGATAAAGAGATGGAAGAAGTGCAGATGGATAATTGACAGACTGATAAAATGGATGGTTGAATCATTTAGAGAGTCTTTTTTCCCCCCATACATATATATTCCTTGATAATATCAGTTCACTGATTGCAGTTTTCTGGCCGATCACCAATCTTTAAAAAACTGACCTGCCAATTCCAATTTAAGTCAATAGCAATTTTTTTTTTGTCTGAAAAGTTGGTAAACATAGAGACAATGTTTCTCTATGTTGCTAATGGCCAATTAGCAATATTGCTAATTGGCCATTAGCAATTAATTGCTAAGCCAATATTGCTAATGGCTTAGCAATATTGCTAGCCATTATTGCTAAGCTAGCAATAATGGCGACGATTGTTAACCGTGCACATGCAGACGTGACCTGATAGGCGAGTCTGTCAGTCAGTCCTCTCATGGCAGAACAAATGTGAACAGTATGTGATTTTCAGACTTTTGTGGAGGCAGATCAGATTGGTCAATATGATTGGATTCTCATACAAATATCGGCCAATCAATCTCCCGAAATTAAGGAAACTGAAGCCAATTTATCAGTGCACCCCTACTTGATGATAATATATCCTATGCTTCTCCCGACTGCATGAAAAATGTTCTTAAAGTGTGTTAAAAGTTGTCCAGGATTGAATTCAAATGTGTTTCAGCTGGAAAGAAACTGAAAGGTTCAATTAAATCCAACATTTTCCTCCTGATGTAGTTTAAAACAGTGAAGCCGCAGACACATTCTTGGTATTCCAGACCCTAAACTGTTTCCTTGAGTAAAATCAGTTGATTCTTTAACTGCTGTGTTATAGTAATGCCAAGGTAACTCAAAGCCTGATGCAACAATAATTACTGTATTCATTTATTCTGACTTGAAACAGTAAAAGAGAATTTGTGGTAAATACAGTAAGGTGGTGCCTGAGATGTAAACAGTTTGAGATTTCCGTTCAAGTGCAAAGAGCACAGAAATGCTAAAATATATAATTTTTTATATCATGGTAACATGCTAAAAGGCCTGTTGGAGGAAGCACTTTGCTAATGTTGGACTTCAAGACTAGAATTAAACATTACACCCAGACACAAATAATAAATTAGCAAACATTAGGTAGCGCCACTCAAGCTGCATGCCTGTCAGAAATACACGCTTGATTAATTGTGAATAACATCTGGATTAATATCTGCTCACATGTCAAGCTGATGACAGCTCAAAAGCAGATTGTGAGAGTTACTCAGCTATAATAAATACATCTGTCATATTCAATTTGTTTAGTGTGATGCTGATTAGCCTAGATTTCCCCTTTAACAACTTGTAGCAAAGACAGACAGATGTGTGACCAAATCAGGGATTTGTGTTCTTCTTTTCCTGCTTAGCCACTGCCAGCTATGAAAAGTTAAAAGTGAGGAAATTGTTGCAAACAAATGAACTATCTGGGAGTTAAACAAGCCTTGAAATGCAAGTGAATTACATTTCTGAGGCAAGTAAACTAATAAAAAGTGCAGACAGCCAACTAGTTTCAATTAAGTTGCTTTAATTGCTGAACTACAAGCATCATTTCAGCATTTATTACCATTAAACACACACACAACAAAACCTACCTCATTAAACACTTGAAGAGGGAAAGGGTACAGGTTTTCGACATGATTTATTTTCAACTGTTCAAACACATTTTTCTACAGTACGTCTGAAATCAAACTGTTGGGACATGCCAGCAAATAATTATTAGAAGAGCCAAGAGGAACTTTTATTTACTACTGCTAAAAAGTGAATTTAATTAAGTTCCCTGCTGCAAGTTCTTCTTTTTTTTTTAAGGGCACAAGTTCTTGATTTCAACACATGCTTCAAGGACATATGCTATAAACTCTCAGCAAAGCACACAGTTAAGTTTACAAAAATGTCAGACGATTTTCTTAAATTATTAATTTTAATTAGAGGCAGGTACTGCTTTAGTCAGCTTTTATTTACTTACCTTTAGAGATGGAGGGCTGTTTTTGTCCATAAGCATGTCAATACCTGGCTTGCTCTTTGGACTAGATTTAAAACTTTCCTTTTGAATATAAAACCTTCTTTTTACTTTATAGTTAAGTCTTAATGACAACGTTACTCAGTGGCAGCAATAATTGCATTGTTTATATGTTTAATGACACAGCTATTGCTGCCTTCACATTTTGTTTTCTCAGTTTTGTTCTCTCTGAATGTCTGGATCAGTGACTCTGTATTTAGGTCACTTATAGATCTATAGTTAAACCCAAACTTATTCATACTCTGCAGATTTCTGAGTAAAATTCTATTCATTCAATCAAGAAATTTTGATTCCTAAAGGAGAGAAGACAGGCATCTTTAAAGACAGTAAAACAATGCAAAAGAACCATTAATTTTGAGATAAATAATTTGCCTTTCTACATTTTATTTATTTATACCTTTTCAACAACAACAAAAAAGGATAATTCAAATTTTACTCTACAGCAATCAAACCACTGTAATTGTTGACAGGTTTTCTGCATGTTCCCACAAGTATTTTGATGATTTGCCTTGGGTGAGAGCTCCAAGTCTTTGAGGTTTGAATCGTTAGCTCCCTCCAACAGATTATCTCACAGATTCAAGTCAGGAACCCATCTGGGTCACTCCAAGACATAAATATTACTTCCAGTCAGAATAAAAATGTTTGTCAAATTAAAAGATTAGTTTTAGGTCAAATCTACCAGGGATGACGTTGGGCTTACATGTAAATTAAGTGAAATGAACTGAGTTAATGTGACATTCTCATCCATTTAAAAACTATATTTCAAAGAAAATGAAGAAGCCTTTTGAATAAGAGGTGAAACATCTTCTACTTAAGATTTTAGGGTTGCCTCGTCCGCATGAAAGAGAAGTGATACCGGTGTATTAAAATAACAATAATAAAAAACTGAGCAATGAACACTTAAACATCTAAATTGTGGGCGTTTCCTCTAATTTCTAAATTTAAACGAAGACTGAAAATGTATTTTTCCATAGAAAAAAACAGCAATGTGAGAATCCACATGACTTATTTGCCATTTATGCTTTGCCATTGCTTCAAAACAGGGGCAAGTTAATGTCTGTGTGAATGGGGGCTGTTGGTTGTTTCAAGGTTCTTCCTGTAACCAAATCAGAGCAGTGACAGACTAATGAAGCTAAATGATGATGAGGCCTCCCGAAAAAAATAACTGGCTTCTGTGAGAGAGAGGAGAGAAAATCTAGCAGACAACTAAGGGAATATTTGCAGCTGTCTTCCTGAAGTTTTACATTTCCAAAACACAATTTGAAGCAACAAGAAGATGGTGACTTCAGTTAATGAAGTAGGGTCATGTAATGATTTTCATGTGATGGGTTTATTGATCTCCTAAAAGAGACCTCCTCAAAAGGTCAATCTGGGAGGTCAGGGTTAACCACTTCCACTTTCTTGAAGTGCTCCTCCAGCATGTCTGCAGCAGCTCCAGCTCTGAGGAATGCGCAACAGCTTTGACATTAACAGATGTAAGCTCTCAATCAGCAGCACACTGTCCAGACTTCCAGCCAAGCAACAGAATTAAGAGATCCTCTATCTATTGCCAGTGTCCGGATAAGCAAAGGTCAAATGAGGAGCAAGTCCAAATCAAAAAAATTCCTAAAGCACATTCCACAGTGGGCTTCACTTAAACAGATTATTTCGTCAGTGTTGGGACAGAACTGAGCCAAACTACAGCATTTAAGGCTGAGAAGAAACCTGGCAACATTCACTAATTAAAACTAAAAGAAGTCTCAAACTAAGAAACTAAGCCATTTCTTCAGTTCAGACAAAAACCTTACTAAACATCTGTACTACTACAGAAATCACAGAACAGGACGTCCACATCAGTGACACTGAACTTCTGATGAACTTCCTGAAAAATGTATGACACCACAGATATTTACTAAAGTATAAATGCCTTTTTACATTTTGTCACATTACAACCACAAACCCTAACTAAGTTTACTAGAGGTTTTCAGTGCTCTAGTAAACTTAGTAAACATAAAGCAACTTACAACTAAGTAGAACATAACTTGTATCTATGAAAATGTGGTCTCCATTTGCTTTTAGCATCGCTGCTAACTAGTCGTTACTTTGTGGAATCAATTTATGCCCTAATTACAGCTGCAGGTGTTTTTTGGGGAACATCTCTACCAACTTTCAACAACATGCAGATCATAGGTCTCCAGTAATATACATGGAAATGTGTGGTTTTGATGTAATAAAATTTAAAAAGGTTCAATGGGTGTGAACATTATTGCAAGGAACTCCAATAAGAACTGAACTTTATTATGAGGCCTACAATAAATACGCAAGTGCAAAAACACACCAAGAAACCCAAGCATGTTTTATTTAATTACCACCTTCTGGTGTATTCTGTTAATTTTAATGTTGAGCTGTAGTTAAGACATTAACGGGCGAGTTCATGCATCCCCTGAGGTTAAAAACACACCCTCTTTTAAAACATTAAGCAGCATCTTGAGAGCCATCTTCATCAGTTTAGCTTTTAGCACTAATGAGAAGTGACAGTGGTGTCCTCTTTTTTTTTGCAACCTCCTCAATGCAACGCATCAACAATAGCAAGGGAGTACAGGGTCAAGGGGTGTGTATGTGTGGTGAGGTTACAGTGCAGTCAAACAAAGAGAGTCTGACACAAATCCAACCAGTCTTTCTCTCCCTCTGCGTCTCTTTTTTCACTGGGCCTCTCACTGTTTGATTCTTCCCCCCCTGAATGGTGCCATTGAAAGAAGAGGCAGTTAGGACCTTATTCTATAAAGACTTTGTGAGCTCCCAAAGGAACACACCAACTCTCACAGACGAGCCCGACCGCTGCAGATCATTTTTCATTTGCTCCTTGTCTCTGAGGAATTAAAGGCTCTCGCTCACTCGGGGGGAGAGAGGTTTGCAAAGAGCAACGAAAACGTCGATGCAAATCAAAACAGTGACAGCGAGATGCACTATGAAGAGAGATGCCTTGCCTGTTGTCTGATACATGGCTCTGACAATGTAAACTGGAGCTGACTCCACCCAGCATTGGTGTGGTGAGATGGCCTAAATACACTCAGCTGGAAAGATAGTGGTCAGATAGAGATAATGGTGCCCGCCGGTTCCTCTGATGCTCCTGAAATGATGGGCTCCTTCGGGGATTTCAAGACAAACAATTTGTACTGTAATGAGATTTGTACCAGAGTGAATGGTTGGGTCAAAAAATAAATTAATTAAATAAAAAATAAGTATGGGAATGGCTTGCTCTTTTGTTGGTGTAACACAGTAAGGTTCAATTCATTTAAAGATGAAGGAAAAGTGATTACTTGAAATCAAATCTGACTTGGATTAAATACAGCCTTTTCTAAATCAAATCATGAACAGGTGTGGTTCACTTTTATTTCCCTTTATATGTAAAAATACTTGCCCAGTTTATCAGTAGAAAACTAATAAAATCCTGAATATTTTAAATAATTTTCAAGCACTGTGGGTTTATTGTGCGCCCGCAACATCTATTTCTGCAACCTTATCCCTCTCATCCATCTATTCAGCGGTATATACACCTGGCTCTGGATATATTTAGATGCCGACACATTTCTTGGAAGCTTAGCTCGTTACAAAATATATATTCTTGCCATGTGTTTTGTAAGATAACACAAAATCAGATTTTCGTTTGAATTTCCAATATTTGTACACAAGCAGACTAGTCTGTTGGCACCCTTGGCAGAGAAATGTGCTATTTTATTCCAGTACTATAATCTTTCAAGAAACAAAGTATTACAAAATCATAGGTTAGTTTTTTTTGTTTGTTTTTTTTAGAGTGATGAGAGTTTTCAGAAATTTCTAATACATGACTTCCTAATTCTATGGGGTATAAATATTTGCTAAAAACTTAGACAATCTTTCCAATGCAATTATCAACAACCACATTGCAATATTATATATGCAAGCCTAAACACAACCTGTTGGGTTCTGGTAGAAAGCTGAAAATGGAACGTCATTGGTTCAATCAGCAGGATATTGATCCTATTAACACAGAAACGGTTCTCCAGATACAGCAATAAGTCTTCTTCTATGTACAGGGAAAATAATCATTAAAAAAAAACTGAGGTGAGCTGAAGAGAAGACAAGGGAGGAACCAGGACTCTGGACCAAGAGAGTCTGCAAAAGACGATGGTGAAATATTCCTCTGTGTGTTTGCTTTGAGTGTTTGAAATGTTATACAACAAACTATCGGTATTTTCTGGAGTTTGGAAACACACCAAGATAGTTTCACTACAAAATTAATGCACTAAAAGTCATGCTACTGTAATAAGACATTATTTTGTCTGCGATGGTAAGTGTGCGGCTATTCCTGAACATCTCTACAAGTTCTGCTATTGAATCTGAAACAAGCACTGATGACTTCTTAATCGCTTCAGAAATTGAAAAAACAAGTTTACAAAATGCTTTTTTAACGTGAAGTTATTCCATTTTTCTTGGGCATAAATGAACAGCGATAGAAATACTCAGAAATATTGAATCCTGAGTTGAATCATTCAACTCTACCTACAGTCTAAAGATGAATTCAAAACTTCCCTTTACTAAAAACAAAAATATAATGAAAACAACTTGTCCAATGTCTTCACATCAAAGTTACTCTGAGGTTCCCCCAGGGATGTTTCGTCAAATGAAAAAGTCCAAGCCTTTTTTTAAATTTTTTTTTACACTGTGCACTGAGCTGAATTTAATGCCTTTTTAACAGCACAGTTATTTTTACTTAAAGGCACATGCTCTGTCCTCTAAATGTCAGATAGCCATAAACAAATGAGCAAAAAACAAGTTAAAACATTTGAGGTATTGAAATAAATTACCAGAGCAGAAACTGAGAAATTTGTGTTACAGCAAGAAAAAAAATGACTTTATAACTGTGGATGTTAAGAATTACAAAGTCAAGCCGTTGCGTCAGTTCTTGCTGCATTACACTAACAGCAACAATGCAAATGACAGCAATTCTGGACAGCTGCAGCAAAGCTGGACTAACATTGAGAAAACCTGACATTTAAAGATCAGTTTCCTGTCCTTATTCAACCCCTCACTGCATTAACATGAGGGTCCATGCCAACCCCACCCTTTCCTGCAGCAATCCTGACCCAGACCCTCTCAAACCTCCACAGTAAGAGGAGACATAGGCAGCAGAACAGCAACAGCAGAAGGCTGAGGGCTGCTACAGTGAATTAAAAACACATCCACCACTCCCTGACTCCTCCCTTTTCCGCCCAGTCTTCTCAAGAAAGGCCAAAAAGCAGTGAACTCCTGCTAAAGCCTCAACATCAGGTTCCACAGCGTTGAACACTTCACAGCAGCAATCTCTGGACCCTTATAACACAGGCATGTGGATTAACCCGATAAGGCAGACAATGATTAACAGCTTCATGCGTAATTATTTCTGTGAACCACAAGATTACAGATAAAAACGCTCAAAGCTCAAAAGACTCACAGTTCAGCAAAGACATATATTTCACTAAATACATATTCAGAGTCACTTCTCTCACTGCAGAGTCTTTTCACTATGTCTGTGATTGGCTTGGTGAGAGATTTCTGGGAGTTTGGCCATAGACAGCCATTCAGAGAAGGTAGGGGAGTGGCAGACTTGGAAATGTATAACAGGAAGCACAACCGGGGAACATGGAAAGCGCAGGCAGGAGGAATGTGTGGGGGAACCCCTAAATATGATGCTCCATGTTTAACACTACGTAAAGTGGCGACTGTATGAAAACTGACACAGTTCCCGAATGGCTTGCAACAAATTTCACGGAAGAGCTGAGAGAGGGACAAATGAAATAAAAACAAAACCATGGCGTAGTTAAGAAATATCAGTATTTAATAATCAGTTTAGCAAAGTTAAAATTGTTTGGAAGATTTACCCATTAGAAATGACATTTTGGAAGATTTTACAGCATACAGTAGCCTCAGCTAGAAAGGTTGCTAGCTAATGACACTGCTATGCAAACTGAAGAGAATAATATTTTAAGGCACGAACACTACCATTAAGTGGATTCATTTCGTTGACATTAATTGAATTAATTTGAGTTAAAAAAAACAACAACATTCAAGTCAAAGCTAGGATGTACCTAAAAATGCTATCTAGGTTCTCATCCCATTGGCCTTTATTACAATGTGTTTATCTTCTGCTGTAATAAATGGAGAGGTAATATGTAAAATCAACTTTTTTGAGCTTTACATCATGTTATGTTTTTCCCTCATTAAAACATAGCTGGAGTGTTGCATTGATTATTTCATTCATGTTTGAGAAATCCTTTTATCTCCCCACTCAGCTCCTACACACTAGTCAGCAGCAATTAGCAAACACCTTGTGAAACTGTGAATCAGCTGAACTCATTATATAAGCTACTTCCCGGAGCAACCCTGGTAAAAATATAAAGAGTTTAATAGAGGAGCGATGTTGTGATGACTTCCTGAAGGCAGAGTTTCAGGAAGAACAGGATTTTTTAAAGCGACAGAGGCCCAATATCAAGGCGTCAAATTACAAAGTCAAATTTCTTTCAAGTCATATTTCATATGTGCAGCATTTTTTATAACAACTGAAGGTAACAGTTACTTGATTGAGCTATAAAATGGAGATATGGAGATATGCCTGGAAAATATATAATACTGACCCATTAACAGTTGAGAGAGAGTCAAACTGGTTCAACTCCTGTTAACCTTCAAACCATTCCTTCATGCTGTTTACTGTATGATGCTGTATCTGCTAGTCTTAAGGTACACACTTTCAGTCAAACCACACATCCCACGCAAAGCAAAAGCACACATCAGCTGGATCTACTGGCAAAACAGGTAACACAACTTTATTGCTCAAGCATAAACAACACAAACAAGACTCTGAGCCAACTCAGCAACAGAGTTTCGTTGGAGAATGAGTCACTGCACACCTCTACGACCAGGGAGTAACTATTTGTTTTATGGCACTCAAGCCATGAACCTGCTGGCATAAATACAAATGATGGCAGTGAAACACTTGATACAAACTGAAACTGCAGGATGTTTGCGTGTGTAAATATTTTAAGGTAATTCAAGTGGTATTGATCCACAATACAAGTAAAACCGGACAACAGATGAGCAACAGTAGCTAAATAAGCTCAAACTGGTTCTGAAAGACGGGGCTTTGCGGTGTATGGGGCTACAAAACTACAGACCAATAAGGACGCACCTTCCCAACATGAAAATAATATTAGAGATTATATCAAGATGCAGTTACAGAAAACCAAAGATGTTTATATAATAAAAGCTCTTGAATTTCCCCCTGGGGATCAATAAAGTATCTATCTATCTATCTAATCAAATTTACCATATTTTGTGTACGCTGAAAGAGGAAACTCAGCTATAATGGTATTATTACAGATATTGTTCAAACACTTTTCCCTATTTACCAACTCATCTGCTAGAAACAGATCAACAGTTTATTGATCTGCACAAATATAAAACTTCAAACAGAACTTATTCCATAATAATATGGTGTAACAAAACTGTTTAATATATAATGAACCAAGGAACTCCTTTTTTATTTTAACAATGTAATTCCTTTTATTGTTGGCATAGCAACAACTCCTCTAACTTGTTAGTTATGCCAAGTTGTTGGCATAACTAACAAGTTATGCCAACAACTTGTTAGAGGAGTTGTTGGCATAGCAACAACTCCTCTAACTTTTCCTTATCCTTTGATAAGGAAAGTTTGTTTTCCTTATCAAAGGAAAAGATAAACTTCCATATCTACTAAGTGACTAGTGCTCTCTGCCAACAGTTCCCTGCTCATTGTGGGCACCATATTCTCCTCTTTGCTGCACTGTGGACATGTTTGTTCAAGGCTGTGACAGTGCATGTTTCTAGACAATATGCTAATGGTATCGAGATACACAAAGACTTTTGAAAATTAAGATTTCAAACCATTTATCGTACTGTTCCTAGAACTTAAAATTCTTTTAATGAAACGCACGTCAAAGTGACGTAGCTAGAAGTGGCTGTTACCCCTACCCCATATGTTGCTGTGAACTGCCAGAAATGTTACTCAAGCTCACAATAAAGATCAATTTGACTGGAAGTATTTTCAGGCAAAAAAGGAAACCTCTCTGTCACTCTTGATAAAAGTGGTGTTAAATCTAGTGATGTACAGATATGAAAATTTGGGCTGTATCTGATATTAATACTGCTATTATGACCAATATTTTCCAATATCATATATGTTTTTCTAAACTTTCAATACTGTAAAACCGCCTATACTTCTTCTCTACTTCAGTTAAATACCTAATAATCTTGTGCTGAATCACTATCACTATCTAATGGCCAACACCAATGTTAAGGCCCATATATTGTGCATACAGTGAAGATGTGAATTTGCTTACAAGCTGTTGAGTTAGAATTCAGTTTATCTTTCACACATTTATTTTAAATAATTGTGTATTACCATGATACAGGGATGATGTGTTTTTTTTATTTTAGGTACTGTGAGAATCTCATTCTGTGCCATGCCAAACAAATAGTGTGAAAAAGGTGAAAAACAAGCCAAATGGGCTGAAACCAAGCCTGAAATACATTTTTAGCATTAACATTTCCAGTGGTCTCTCACTGTGTTGATCTGTTTTTCAGTAAACTTTTGGACTGGCGACTCTCGCCCACGCAGAAGTGGAAATGTTAGTAGACCACATTGGCTGCTTTTAAAGCTCTCAGTAGGCTCTGGTTAAAAAGACAAGAAAAAGGCTCTGTGTGCGCCACATGTGTTGCAGAATCCCAGACTGTGTAACCTATAATCCACGCAGCTCATTAGTATCTCAGTTGGCTTAATCTTCTCTCTTCTTTTTTCTTAATTCCAGCCCTTTTTACATTTTTCACTACTTGTACTTTTCCCCTCCATCATCTGTTTTTCCCTAGCTGATGGATAGAGAAGGGAAAGGTGACAAACCCCACAGAGCATCCAGCTCATCTCTTTACTGACACTGTCACAACAGTAGGCGACAAAGTTAAGCTAAAGAAACTCACACATAAGCCCAGATTCTGTACATTTAAGTCTCTAACAAAGCTCCTGCTATACCCATCCTGTCCTGTGGCTTTGTACTGATGCTCTTCTAAACAATATTGCGGAGAACATTGGGGAGCGAGTGATGATCATACTCAGTGATCAGCTGTAGGTTTTACTCTGGAGCTGGGAAAGGAGAGAAAATGTTTGTTTGTGCAGCTTTTGTTCCTCATTTTTCTCTTGAGCAATTTGACTGTTTTCCTCGCCAGTGGCTATACACTAGCAGAGTCGAATATTGACTGAGTGCTGGCTTTGGCGCTTCCACTGTGCTCCATTGACTTAAGCTGAAATCGCTGAAATACACGAACCAAAACCACTCGACCTACTTCAGACATTTACTTGTGCTACAGTGAAAAACCCAGGAGGTAAAGAGTCTATTCCAGGTGAAACTGTTCTACATTTCCTTGGAAAGGTGATAATTGTGGCCGAAAAGGAGGAAGTTTAAAGCAGTGATTCAGACGGTGGCTAGTCCAAACATGATGGAATTTATTGATAAGCTGCATGCATACGTTTCTAAACTGACTCATGCAGGAATAGAAACTGCAACCTAGAGCCATTTCCAGTTCCCGTGAGGCATTTCAGTTGAAGTCAGGAGAAGCACAGAGATACGAGAAACTATTTGGAAACTACCTTCTACAACATGTCAGGACATGTCTGTGGTTCATTCAGGCTGTGAGAGAGCAAGAATTTTGTTGGATAACAAGAAGGGAAACATATTTCAAACCGGGTTTGGGCCAATGTGATATTTCCAAGGTAGGAGTAAAAAAAAAAAATCCCCCTGTTTTAAAATCTTCTTTTAGCTAAAGATGTTTTCAAGACCAAAGAAAAAATTTGGTTGAGGACAGTAACACAAGAAGAAAATGGGTTTTTATTAGGGCTGGGCAATATGGCTTAACAACGTTTTATATCAGTCAATATTGATAAGTACAGATGAGGTTTTTGTTTTAAATATTTGAAATCCTGCCAAACTGGTTAATGGACCTTTCCAGGTATATCCCCAATTTCACACTGATTATTTATGTCATTAAAATCAAAGATTGTAAATCAGATGTTCAATTCTGATTGGTGCAAAAATGGGACATCATAGATTCACATGACGAATATCTAAGGGCTAAAAATTTATAGTTACAAGAATAAAATGTAGTTCACTTTGCTACATAATGATGAAATGTAAAAATCCATATTTCTTTGCCAGGTAAATACTTTCCAGAATCCTCTAAAGGTCTGTTACACATTACACATCTGCTCACAGATCACAATAAGCTGTCACACTGACAGCTGCATAAATCACTCTTTAGGAACACATCCTATGTTCCATCATTCAATAAAACTAATTTTCTTTTAGTGTCAAGCCATCACTTTGAATATTGAACATCTCCTTCAGGGAGCTTTCAGCTCATTCATTCATCTTCACACTGAGAACTGTCAAGAAAACAAACACAGTGTATTACTAAAGATCAATTAGGGGACCGGTTAATTGACATCTGAACAGAGAAACAATCTTAATGTCTCTTGGAGCCCAGATGGTTAAAAGCTTGTCTGCATGGTCCCTCACTCCACCACATTGACCTGTGCTAGACCATCTGTTTAACCAACCAAACAGTCCAAACCCTCCCTTAAAAGCCACAGAATGAGGGTACTTCTGTAGAGATTGAGAATTAGAGTTGGAAAAACATTTGCATATGCTCCTTCAATGTGCTTTTTTTTTTGTCTAGACATTGGACCAGCATAGGACTCAAACAGTAGTTACACTAACATTTTGAAGAAAAACTTTAAACATTAAGACAGAAAACATGCTGCTAAAATTATCCAACATACTGGTATGACACTTATAACATTTATTTATTTTTATTTTCACAGACAGGTTTATGCAAAACCATAGAATAAATTTCCTCAAAATTGCTAAAACACATTTTTATGTGGTTATTGAGGAGAACATATTACTTTTTTGCTGCTCTTTGAAGACTCTACTAAAAGTAACATCAGCACTGTTACTCTGAACTCTGGTAATATCAGCAATATAAGCTGATATTACCTCATTAATTGGTTCAGCGCGCTGAAATTTTGTGGTGCCCTTTAGTCAAGACAAGTTTATTTTTTAGTAGATTTCAGCAATGAGGCATTTAAAGTGCTTAACATGGTATATAGCACAATAACCAGATATGTTGGCAGTGCCACTCATTACATTTTGTCAAATGTTATCAAGAATAGAATAGAATTCAACTTTATTGTCATTGCACTGTCACAAGTACAAGCAAACAAATCATCATTAAATATACATCGAATAATTAACGTTCCAGCTATTACTAAACAGGTGGGGTTTTAGAAGAACTCAGTGTTTCAGCATCTTTACAGTTTTCTGGAATTTTGTGCCAGATTTGTGGTGAATACAAACTGAGTGATGCTTCAGCAGCTTTAGGCTTTCCTGTAAACTTTAGTAGCCTGCTTTTATCCAGCTGGGTGGCAGTCCACAGCAACAGGTGTGGGAGTGGTCATGTTTTAATCTCCTTAAACCCATAAAAACCCGGTCACCTTACCACCTTTTCTAGGATCTCTTTAAAAAAGTACTTTAATTGTAGAAATTGTATAATAGAAAGATATTAGTGACTTTGAAGTTAACTTTTTACAGTAAGGGTACACATTGATGCCAATTCTTGACAAAGCCTGTGAGATGGTGTGTGTGAAACAAGTATTAGTAGCTTATTGCCCTTTGATGCAATAGATACAAGAATGATTGAGCCCAAGACATGCAATTTAAAAACTGCTAAACTGATGGATCAAAATCAAAAGACTTCATTTTTGTCAACATTTATCTGATTAGCTGTATAAATAAAGCCCACTTTGTTGTCTCTTTCACACAGATCTCTCTAGACAGCTCTCCCTTTCAGAGCCAGCCTCAGTCTTTGTTTATTATAAATCTTCTAAGAGACACATGGGAATTACCCAGAGCACTAGTGTGAGATTAGGACAGTCATCAGGAGATGAAGGAGGGAAGGAAATGCAACTGGATGGCCTGATTAAAGGTCAGATAGAGACATGGACGATATTAGGTGGACACAGAGAAAAGACTGTTTTAGTAAGAAAGGAACAAAAACAAGGACTGGGTTGCAAATGATGAAACATGACTGACCCTGATTCTCTCTGTGACTCCTCTGTGCTTGAAGAAACGAGGAAGTGGGTGGTGGGTGGAGGGGGGTCCAGACGTAAACCTACAATGACAGAGCTGCTGCTGCTCCAATGATGCTCCCCCACCACTGAATCAGTCTTTATTTGTTGCTCCCCCCAACCAAATCCATCTGAGGTCATCACTTTGCACTTCCGCTCACATCAAGAAAGAAAACTTCCCAAAATGTCTGATATCTTGCAAATACAATATAATAATGAATAAACATAGTAGCAAGTAGTCAAATGAAGAAGGCATTTTTTTTTTTTTGCATAATTTGGCTTCATTGAAGCTCAGTGTTACATATTACTATGCAACTCCTACATGGACGAACAAACCAAGAGAGAAGCTTCTACATGAAGAATTTAAAGAACGTGGTCTCATGAGTCCATTTTATTAACAACGAGAGTCTAGCATAGTGTGGTGGTAATGATGGTGGGGGGGGGGGCTGAGCACATTATGCAGGCCACTGCCTGGGAGAGGATGAACAAGCCAAAGCACAAACTAGACTGTAGTCAGACCCCTGGGGGCAGAGGCCGGCCCGGCTAAAGCTGGTCTGGAGGGGGCAAATAAACATGCCTGCCTGTCAGCTCACTTCAAACCCCAGCAGGGCGTACTTCACCGCCATGTTTATGGCCAGGAAGCTCCCTCAAAAACTCAATGAAAGATGGACTTATCCTCGTTCGCATACTCCCACTCATGGGGCCAAAAAAGATCCAGCGAAAGCAAATAATCATAAATTGTTAGGGGAAAATAAAAGCTCACGCGGAAAACATTTCTAGGCATTAAGAAGAGGAGCAGCTGCAAGCAAACTATCAGCCCTCTCTGGGAAGAGGATTTAAAGCACTAAGCTTACCGTTTTGGCAGAAGACCCTGCAATGGTGTGCTAAGTGGGTTAAAGCGCACCCCAAGTCTCATAATCGCTCCGGCCTCCCCCTCCTTTTTTTTACCCCTTCTCCCACCGTCTGCCAACGACCGCCGAGGGGAGCAATTCAAAGTCCTGCAGAATACTTAAGATGCTGAGGTAGAGGGAGTTGCAGATTAAAACAGAAAAAAAAAAGAAAAGAGGACCATCGTGTCAATATGACACTTTTGCTGGGCAGAAACATGGATTAGTAATGTGGAGGACAATGGGTGAGTTTTCGCTGCCTGACGGGTTGATTCCTACTTTTACATAGCCTGCTGTTCTTCCTTAACACCTTCTGTCATGTCTAGCGTTCTGCCCTTCCCTGAACCTTGCCACCCTCTCAACTTTTTGCCCTGAAATTTAATAGCATGGAACAAGAGTTAACACCTCCGGGATGCTATAAAAAAGACGAAAACAATACAACTACTGTCCACATCGGCTCCTTACCAAACGCCCGAAGACAAAAACACCCCTGCTTCTCACACAACGTCACCAGGCAGACACAGGGGTAACATGAGTCTGTAGTGAAACTGTAGTAGTGCAGCTCAGCGAAGCTAGCATGGTTCCGCGCTGCAGAGGGAGTGCAGACGATGTTTGCCTGCAGGACTTTGCAAACAGACTACAGTAGGCCTATTGAGACCCAGCTGAAACACAGAGAGGCAGAAACTAACACTGTGAGAAAGAGAGTACAAAGAATGCCAGCTTAAAAAGGGAGAGGGTTCAATAAATGGCAATCAGTTGCACGGGTATTTTCTTAAATGTGTACATAGACACCATGTTGCAAATGAAAGCAGGCTCTTTGTGTAAAAAAATTTTCAATTGGCTACAAAAATGTCTAAAGAGCATAAAGCCTCTCGCTTTCTTAAAAGTCACTCATTACGGTCTTTGTGTTGCTGAAGCATTGAATCCTAAATCATGGCTACTCCCTCTTGCCAGAGGGCTGATCCTTCTAAAGAGAGGAGTCTAAGATCAACAGCTTTTGTACAGGGGAGGAATCGGGTTCACTTTGAGCACTCCAGTTTACAACGATTAGATTTCATCCAAGGAAATCTACTGACCTACTAACATATTTTGATTAGACATAAACACACGAACCTGACAGGGAGATGCCAAACATAAATACGGGTGCTTGCACACCAGAGGAGTTTCATGGACTGTAAATGGATCAGAGTTTGTTTTTGACGATAATCTGCTTTGTTTGGGTTAGTGTTAAAGATTACCAGAACTCTGGTATGGAGCAAAGAAAAAAAAGTTTGGTCCCTGTGAAAATGTGGGATTGCTTGCAAACAACCGCTGGTGCGTTCAGTTTATTAGGCAATATATATAAAGACTTTCCAGAACCAGAAGCGCGGAGGAAACATGCTGGATCACACCGCCTGACATAGCTATGCTGTTGTTTTGATTCAGTAAATTTGATCAACTTACTGAATTTTTGGTTTCTGGGAAATCTGGATTTTTTCTTTTCACCAATGTACTGCTTTTTACAGCTACTCTTTATTTTAAGGTCAATTCAGGATCAAGATATTTTTTTTCTTTACTAATTATCAAAATAAAGTCATAATATTACAAGTTGTACAGCAAAGTTGAAATAATGCAAGAATGATGTCACAATATTGGCAGAAGAAAGTTTTAATGTTAGGAGAATGAAGTAGTAACTTTACGAGAACTCCAACACAAAAAAAAAAAAAAAATTATTTTCCAAAATTTTCTTTTCAAGAAAAAGGACATTTTTCTTGAATTTTTAAATTTTTAAAGAAAATTTCTCATAGCCTGTCCCTGATATTCTGTCTTACAACTCATGGGATGACTGAAATGAAAGCCACTTTTTGAAAATGTTTTCTGCCGTTTGTATTTTTATTTTAGGAAAGAAAGCAAGAAAAAAAAAAATTCAAATCGCAAATTGGATAAGGTTTGAAAAAAAAATTTGACATTTCACCTAGCCCTTGTAGTACTTGTTTTTGGTACATTTTCAGCTGTAGCTCTTACATCTAATTAAAGGCTTATCATATTTGACTTGTTAGTCCTTGATTAAAGTTAATCAAGTTAAAACTTTCCGATTCTTATGTCCTTCCGACTGACTGATGCACCTCTACGTCTATCCGACACAGGACTTAAATAAACAAACAACAACAACAAAAACAAAGGAAGAGATTGTTAACATTGTACAAAAGTCAGCACGCAAATGCTTGCAAAGGAGAGGCAGGTGGTGAGTACAGGTGAGCAAAGTCTATTCAAAGAGAATTATAAAGAGGGGTTTGTCCTTCCTGAAATAGGATTACCTGAGAAAGGTGTGGCTCATGGTGGAAGAGTGTTTGTGTGTCCTTAAGCTGCACAAATGTTCAACTGGCCAGGTTAAAAGAAGAAAGGATCTTAGTAAAGGTCTGTCAGACCTCAGACACAAACGGACCCATCTTATCATCTGCAGTAATCTTTACCTTGCAAGACAGAAGAATCAAAAAGCAGAAGTGATTTTTTTTTTTTTTTTGTCAAAAGTTCATCCTGTCTTTCTCCATGAAGCCAATGTGGAGAAGGTTGGCTTTCTCCAGGTTCAGGTCCAAGCAACCTGAACCTGTTGTCCAGGTTGCTTGGACAACAAAACCAACCCAGACGTCATATTGTTTTGCATTTTTATGAGGCCCAGGTGGCTGCAAAAATGCTGCCACATGTAATTGTGCATTTGCAAAGAGCAGAGCACACAGAGGCCTGTTCTCACCTTTAACTAACAGCCTTCTGAACGCAGAGATCATCCAATTCACTCTGTGGAAACCAAAGCACGTTACAAGCACAAACTTTAGGGCATGTTTTGGGGATTGACGATAACAGGCAAACAAAAATGAAGTGCGATTGTCAAGTGGAAGAAAGAGGATCCTGTCTTTTCAAGTTTTTTTTCTTAAAAATGTGGCATGCATATGTATTCAGTCCTCTCTAACCAAAGTATTCGGCTGGAATTCCTTTGAGGTACTGTATGTCAACCAGTTCTCAACATCTAGAGATAGGCTGCGTAATACTCAAAAGTCAGGTAATGGCGGCAATCTTGATGAATATGAAAAGAAATTGGTCGGAATAAATCCTTTTTTTTCCCTTACGTTTCCTTTTTCTTCCCATCTGTGGACACTGTAATCTACCATCTACTGCAGGGAAACTTCTTCCATAGAGCTGACTCCCTAGATCAACTTGCCAAGTTGCATTGGTCTACCAAGTTAAACCCCCATTGTAATATATTGGAAGTTTGTAGTTCTGACAAAAGTTCAAGGTGTACAAAATATTAGCAAGGCAAGTGTAACTGTCACTAATGGGTGTAGTTCTCCTGCCAAAGCAACTCATGATCAAACAAACGAGGCGAGGGGAAGTTGAACATACCGTCAGAGGTCTTCGCCCCTCAAAGTTATCTCAGGCATCTGGATGGAAAGCGGCATCTTTGAAGTGAAATCTGGCCAGTAAAAACAGCTGAGTGAACGATCTGTGTGATCCAGGAAATGGAACACCAACAGAGAGGCATTATCACCACATCTCTAAAATCAAGCTCCAGCTGAAAGAGCCACAGCAACACAGAGGAAGAGTGTGGCGGCCACGGCCCCAGCTCTTCACCTTGTGATCTGAAGTAATCAGAAAAGAGCAAAGTGCAAATAAGACAAAACTTCATGTCTGCACCATTCATTTCCCTTTCTCCGTGTGTTTGGTTTAAGCTGCAGTGTGATTCCAGGGTGTGGTCCTGCATACACACAGTGCTGCACATGAATTCACAGAGGCCCATTTGTTTTCCAGTCAGGCAGCTATATGGTCTGTAATGAAAAGATTTGACTAATGGCTTAATATTTAGAGCAGAAAAGTTGGACAAAAGGTAAAGGGAGGAGATGGGGAGTGTTTAAAGGAATTTAGTCATGCAGGGAAATTTGTGTAATCTCTTCTCATGACAAAGTCGCTGATTCTAAAACCATACAGGCATAATTTTTTGGTTTGTCATCTTAATTTTAAACAACAATGAAGAAAAAAAATACTTTATAGGTGTGGTGGAGATGGCTGAATAACAATCACAATATAGACGTTTCTTATCAGTCAATATTGATAATTATCAATTAGGGGTTTTTTATTTTAAATATTTGGAATAATGCCAAACTGATGCCATGACTTTTCCGCTTTTATCCAGTTTTCACTCCACGCTGTTTTTTATTTTTATTTCTAAACAGTTATGAGGCACAGTGGTGAAACCTTAAATTGCCGCTGCGCAAGTTACTCAACAGGTTGTTGCTAGGTAACCGATGAGCAAGTGAGTTAGTTGATGCCACTCACCTAGCTTAGCTGGCCGTGAGAAGTTGAACGGCTAAAGTCTTTGCCTGTATCTCCCAGAATGCTGTGCAATTCCAGATTGGAGTTTAGTGAATATTCAATATATCTAATACTCTATTAGACATATATCAATAACAATATTATCTACTGATATTGATCACATGTGTATCGCTGCATATATTGTTACTGATTTATTGTCTAGCCCCAAGTCAAAATATCCTGATGTATCAAAGGAGAAAGTAGTTATAAGCAGGATGTGTTTTAATGGATGCAGCCATGTGTGCATAGAGATGTTTTCAGTTGAGAGAAGCAGAGTTCATGTCTGGTTGTCTAAGTGCATGTCTGGAACAGGGAGGAAGAGAGGTGTTGAGGGCGCTCGCAGCAAAGTGGGTCAAGTCAGTTTCAGCGGTGATTGATAAAAGTGACCTTACAACACATTCAGTCACCAGGTAGCTGACCCACAGGGACTAAATATTCTCAATCTCCATCCTCTCCTGTGTTTTTGTGCTTCTTCTCTGAATCCCATTCATTAAAGCTTGAAGAGATCATCCACACACTTCCCCTCCAGAGACAACCACGTTGATTTCCTCCACAGACTTACACGTGGTGCAACCTCCCTCCATCTCCAAGGCTCTCGGCTCTCTCTTGGGGGGTGATGCATCACATCTTTCTAAATAGTTGCTCACTTTCTAATTTGCTTTTTTTGTTGTTGTTTTTTGGTCATCATTACTATTTCACACGTGAAGCCTCGCCTAACCCAGCGAACGAGAGCTCTTTTAATCAGACCTCAGCTGCAGAGGTCAATCAGGGAGGATAGGGAGGACGGAGAAAATGGCAGGATGAATTGAAGGAGGTGCTGGAGGAAATGGGGGAACATGAGCAGGCTTTCTTCTTCCAACAAACCTCCCTTTCAGCCCTTCCCTGTATCTGCGCTTCTCTCCCTCGTCTCATTAGGCCGTTTCACTCCCTGTGAGTTATCAGCCCATCCGTCTCCCACGATGATAACAGCCTCTAAGGTCTGTGAAGAAACACCCAAACCTCTGTCGCTTCCTTCTGCCCTCCTCTGCTCCTTGGCCGCCGCCTACAAACGGTTAACAAGCCACGCTGCATAAACGTTAGAAAGAAAACATGTGGGGGGAAAAAAAAAAGCACAAACAGTTTATTGGGAAAAAATCTGCTGCTTCAGCAATTTGTTAACGCCAACAACTGATGCTGTAGACATCAGGCCCCTGAGACATAGGAGCATTTAGCACTCACTGTGGACTGTGCAGCCACTACTGACCTCTTCAAGGTTTTTAACACCTTGGATTGCTTGATGTTGAAGTAAAACAGTCATTATTGCACTTTTACACAGCTGGCTTGAAGATCAACTTTCCAACAAATCTCAGCATGTGAAAGCTATGCTCCACATGCATCTCTTTCTAAATAATAAAAAAAACTGAAATAAATGAATACATCTTCTGGACAAAATTATTGTAGCCATAATAACCTGCAATATATTATTGAACCAACAATAGACATAATTGTTGTTTTTCTGTTTTAAGCCAAAGCAGTAAGTCATTGTTTGATTTGACAATTTAGTTATGATCTGTAAAATTCTTATGTTGTTGTTAGTGCTGGTTGGAGTTGTGTTAATTTAGCTCAGCACGCACTTTACCAATCTCTCACTAAATCTGTCATTGATAGATGAATAGTGTTTATTTTTTATTGAGTTAAACCGTATGCTGCTATTTATGCCAATTACTGCACTACTAATACAACAGGTACATATAATAAAACAGCACATTAAGACAAACAATTTTCAGGCTGCTTGGGGTCAACAAAATGGCTCAAAACCATAAAAGGTATGACCATTCTGTTTGTTGAAAATAACATTTACTTCTACATTAACTATATCCTTAGGACCACCACTGTTAAGAGATTCATGTCTAAAATGATATTTTGTTAATTTAAGCAGATGTAAATTTCAGTTGAAAAATGTTTAAATATTATATTAAAAAGGCTTAAGTTGTTAAATTTAAATAAAAAAAAACAGAAGAATGTGCAAAATTTTTATCTGATTAATAATTGCAATAATCAATTGCTAAAATAATAATAGTTGCAGTTCTAGTTGATTGCTGTTGATTCACTTTCAAAACTTGAACAATGCAGCACAAAACAGCTAATTGGTGTATATGCTGGTAGGTATTTTAACAAAAGTCTATAACTTCATGTTTTTTCTGAATGCAAATTTACAACAATACACATCAATCAATCATTAGTTCAGCTGAGATCAGACAGCCATACACATATAGAATACAATAACACACTTAAAAACAAACAGCTCAGCATTTGTTCTTTGTAAGAAATCTCCTGTTGCTCTCAGAACTAACCTACTATCTCCCCCTCTCTGTCTCACCAGCATCATAAACAAATTAGCATTCCAGACCATCTCTGAGCAGGCCAGATCAAATGAACTCGTCTGGAAATAACCCGCTAAATAGCCTCCCTCCAAATCTGATTTGGAAATGAGCACGGGAAGGAAAAAGAACAACACATATTTTGATACAGTACCATAATAAACTGGGGAGGAGGTATTTGTGGAATGACCACATGCTACACTCAATTAGCATTAAAACAATGCGCCTACAGTAAGCACTAATAACTTGACATTTTAAGACAGAGGGAAGCACTCAAGGGAGACCTTACATGCATGAACATCCAGTATGCTTGCAGGAATGCATGTTGGCCCAAGCATACATGTATCAAAATTAAGAAAATATTTACTTTTAATACACTAGAGGAGGCCGGAACACGTAAATAATTTTTAGAGAGATGAACATGTTCGTAAGACCAAGGGATCCTGTCGTAGGAGAAGAAAGTGAAAACATGTAAATCCATCCACAAGTTTTCCGCTCATGTTACGCCCTTTACTTTCAACATGCTGATGAAGGCATGGTTCCTCACCGGAAACTACAATGAGCTCAGCAAGTATTCCAACAATGCATGGACAAAGAAAACCTTCAGGATCTCAGCTGTGTGCGGAAGACAGACTCTCTGACATTTTTCTGATCTTGAAAAGAGGGAGATTACTCATCTGCAGTGAGTTGGTCATTTGTCTTTGTGACAGATGTGGACAGCGGGTAAGGCTGCTTCTTTCCCTGATGCTTAATGACTGACTGACTCACATCAACACTCATCTCCGGCAAACATGCATACTATGGAACGCGCTCGCTTCCTGTCTGACAGCTTGACCTCTCCGGTAAGCAGTGAGGGAAGCAATGAAAAATGCCAGCAAACTTGGTCAATTAGAAACACAGATAAAAGCGTGAGCTACACTCACCGAAACCTTGCCGTTTTAAGAGTGTGTTTAGTGGGCTGAATAATTACAGTGTTATATTTATTTAGTAATTTTCCCCTGAGATTATGGGCTTTTAAACTTTCCCACTCGCTACTTGTTTTGACTACTCATTTAGAACAAGTTTAATGTTTAATCATGTTTATTTCTAGCTGAGAGGCATTTACTTTTTTTGATTCTTTAACTTGGTTTTGTCTGTCCAGTACGATTGTCATGGTACTATAATTTCCAGTAAACATAGCTACATGGTATATCCTGCCCAAATTAAATAAAAAAAAAATGACATAACTGCATTTATTAAAAAAATAAATTCAAGTATCCCTACTGTTGTAAAATAGATATTTATTATTACAATTTTAATGTTATTGAGTAAGATTTTATGCACAAACAAAACAAACAGCTGCTAAAATTAGAAGTAACGGGGATAATCATTCAGTCTTTTAAAAAATTTTTTTGCCTCTATTAAAAGCCTATATCATATTTATTCCATTTTAGCTTTATATACTTCAAAAACGAAACAAAAGCGTGTCTGCCAAGATTGGAGCTATCATGTAAGAAAGTAAACCAAAAGTTAGTACCAGTCAGGAAAGGCCAGATCAGCGAGTCAGTTCCTTAAACCTTTGAAATGTATAAAGCAAAGCTCAACTAGTTCTAAAATCCATCATTTTAAAAACCGTTATATATACCTTCATACCAGTAACTAGCCCACGCCTATTTGTAATTAGGCCTGTCTGTAGTTAACTAATCAATTAGTTAACTGATTAGTTAATCGTGTCAAAAATTCAAATGAGCTCAATAATTTCCATTTGCATGATATGTCATATTCTCTTTTCTCTCTTTTTCTAACAAAGCTGGACAACTAAATTCTTCAGTTTGGTCTCAACTAACCCTTTTTACGAAATGACAATTTTGTTTACAGAGACTTCATAATTCATTTTATTTGCTGTTTGGTTTATTTTAGATATTTAGAATGTCTTCCAGTTCCATGTTAAAAGTTCAGTAGAATTTAAAGTTTATTGATCTTTAACAATTTTTGCATCATTTTGTCATTACATTACTTGAAAATGGTCTCATAACAACAATATAATCATTTATTGCAATAACTTATGGGACAATTTATTGTCCAGTAAAATTTGTTATTGTGACAGGCCTATTTGTAATTTATTAATATACAGGCAGAAAAACGGACAAGAGTCTTCTCCACCATTCTGAACATGCATACATTTGAACGATTTTTAAAGTCTCAAAGTGTATATATACTACAGCATGTTATGCCTCCTGTGCACTCAAATTAGTCAGACACTTTCCTTTAGGGTCTTACTTGCATTTGGTTAGCTGTACGAGAGCGGAAAGTGTGTTTGGGTTCACAGTGTTTGTGATGGTCAAGCTCAGGCGTAAATGTGTGAAAGTGGGTTAATTTAATTCTCTCAGTCCACAATAAACAGATGGAAACAGAATCAGCTGCTTCTTTATCCTGCCAGGAAGGATTTCCTGTTTGCAGAGCATTTCTCCCATGCTAGTGCATGATAGAGCGCTTTGTGGAAACACAACACCTGTTATTCCCATGAGTAAAGTCTCAATTGGGGACGACTATGAAGCAGGTGTAACAACACACACACTTCCTCTTAAAACACCAGACAAATCCTCCAAGACCCAAAACAAGAAGGCTGTTTGAACAGAAACATAACCCAGAAAGGTGGCAGCTGTCTTTCTAGATGAGCAAGGGATCCACATCTAAACATTTTATGGGAAAAAGTTTGTTCACTGACGTAACAAAACTAAAGGCTTAAATTATTTCAAGTATCCTAACCAATTGTTCTACACAATAACATAACAGCATTTTATACAAAGGCACATATGGAAGAGAGTAGAATTAAAAAGGGTCCAAAACAACATCTAAGAATACTAGCGTAATTATATGTGTTGTGCCAAGGCAAAACCAGGAACAAGTCACCAGAGCAGAAACGGAAAAAAAAAAAAAGTTTAAAAAAATTTAAAAACCATACATTTTGAGAAAATTGTGATTTTTGTTTTCTTGATAAATATAGTAGTTGAAGTATTGAAGAAACTCCCCCCATTGGTTTTAGCCAATAAGATGCATGTTTGAAAGAAACCAATGGCTACTTCACATCGCCACCACATATGAAGACACTAAATTGAGAAGATTCGTAACTTTGACTGTAAAATCCTACAAGAACACAAAATGTTCCACTTGGGATACTGTTGTCTAGGCGCAAACTTTCTCCAGAGAACAACACGCAGATGGATTCTTTAGCAACAGAAAGGGAATTAAAGGATATGAGAACAATTAGACATCTTAAAGCCAACAGTTTTGTATTCTTACTTTGGAGACAACAATGTCCAATATAAAGATACTGGTGAAAAGAAAACACAAAGCAAAAAGCAAATAGGGTATAGATTTTGGTCAATTTTCCCTACGTTAGGTGTGATTGGAGATCAGACGGTCAAAAGCTGATGTAAATCACCTGTTCATTAACAGCATGAGTATTAAGAACTACCATCATTTTTTGGTCAATAAATGCATCAACCAGCAGTTTGTTTTTTGAAGCATTCAGGAAACAAACAGTACGTATGCTTTCTTCGGTGGATATCAGCAAAGCTTCCACTAATAAAAACACCTAAACAGATGCCACTGCAGGCCTGGTGAAATCAGTTTACATACACCATGTTGTCAGGGCTTTACTTTGTAGTCAAGTGTATGTCTAATCTTGTTAAAAGCTTAGTGTTAACTCCAGTAACACTGTTAAAGGGTGTGCGGATGGACGATGAGGCTTCTCTTCTCGATGTGTTCCTACCAGCACTGACCGCTGGTAGGAAACTGGCCAACCTGTGGCAAGGCAAAGCGTCCTCAACATCTGTGTTTATCCTCTAGCTAAAACCAACAGGCTATATTTACTCCGGTCAAACATATCTAGCAGCACAGAGGAGCAGAGAGAAAGAAAGATGGAGTCTGGTTCTTAGCCTGTGCTGAGATACAGAGGCTCTATCAAACCAGCCTCTCTGATAGTCAAACCAATTAAATACAATACTTTTCAGGTGGCTACATGCAGGACTACAAGTCAGAAATGTCACTGTTTCCATAAGAGTAAGTCTGTGATTGTAAACAACACTTTGAGAGAAACTGAGTGGACAGAAAAAACAAAACAGGCTCAACTGACCGACTGCCTGCCTATCAAATGTTTTACACCTCAACAAAGCCCATAAAGCAGAGCTTCATTTCAGAGAGCATTGTGTGTCCCTCCGTTTCTGTAAATCCAACCTCTTGACACCATCATTAATACTGGCATATGGATAAGATCCTCAAGGGAAGAAAATTCATCAGACAGTGAGAGGGAAGGGACTGCAACACCGATTATATAATACCATTTCATCTTGTACACCTGCACTCTGTCTAACACATGGGCATGACACATATCTATAAAACTGAGTTAACTGCACACCAAGGAGCTGGTTTAACCACATTTCTAATATTCTCCACAACACAGCGGCCACAATTTTAATGCAAGAAAACTTCACCAGTGTGCTTTGTAGCCAGATTAGCCAGAATTGAGAAGTCCATACCTGCCAGGTAAGATTTTGATTCCCTGCAAAGAAACGTTTTATGCACATCTCCAATGAGCCACAGTGTTACATAAACATGCACTGCCTTACATAATTACTAAATAAAATGTAGTTTTCTGTTCTCTCTGTACAGATGCTTGCTTTCGCCCACATGATTCGTCTTGGTACCCTCAAACTGCCTGGCTAGACAGACAAATGATGTTTAAACAAAAGTAATATATTGTTATTTGCATATGCCTGGGGTCCTTATTCGTTACTGCTATGCTACTGATTTATACAGTACCTTGGAAAAGTTTTTAAATGCCCTTTTCATATTGTGCCTCTTTAATAACACAAACCTAGTACTTTATTGGGATTTTATGTTCTAAACCAATACAGTTTACCACATATTTTTAAAAGAGGAAAGAAAATGACCCAAGGTTTTAGAAATTTTTTTAATAAAAAGCAGCCCTCTTTACTCTGATACCCCTAAATAAAGTAAAATTAAATAAAGTCACCAAGCTGGTAGAAACTTTCAATCTACATGTAATTTAATCCCAGTATTGTCTGTGAAGGCCTCTCAGGTCTGTTAGCGTACATTCACACCAGTCCTGTATAGTCTGCTTTAATCAAACTCTAGTTTGCCTGACTAGAAAGTCACTTGGGAATGTATGAACAAGCAAGCGAACTCTGATGTGGATCAAAAGAGTGAACTCTGGTCAACTTAAAAACCTAGGTATCTTTTTGGTTGAAGTGACCTCTGGTGTGGTTCATATGTGGATGCACACAGACCGGACACCGCTCCAAAAGCAGGAAGTAAATAAAACCAAACCAAACACATAAGTCTAACAGTAGCAGCAGAAATGGCTCATGGTCTTTTACCAAAGGCAAAAGAGAAATCCTACAACTGCTAAAATCTGATGCCTCTCCATTTTTGTTAACATGTTGCGAAGAAGGAAGTTGCACTCAGTCTCATCGTTTCCTTCAGTGGTTCTTGGTGCAGTGCCACTACAGGGGAGGGGGTTTGGTTTGTTTGACGCAGTGTGAAAGCGAACCACACCAGCTAAAAATGTAACAAATGTTGCAATTTTGGTCCCCAATCTAATGGAGTCCACTGGTCTATCATGTGTGAAAACACCCTTGGAGAACACTAGTGAACAGGCAGCATAAAGACCAAGAAATACATCAGGCAGGTTAGGGATAAAGCTGTCAAATTTTTTTTTAGAGTAAGCAAAGTTATGAAAAATGTTCCACTAGGACAACAATCCCAAACATGCAGTCAGAGCTACAATGTATAGAAGAAAGCATGCTGATGTGTTAGAATGGCCTAGCCAAGATCCAAACAAACTTCTGTGCCTACAACCTCCATCCAATCTGACTGAGCTATTTTGCAAAGGATGTACCTGTATACATAAAGCTGATGGACATACTCCAAAACACTCTGTCAGTCAATGTTTTTCTACACTCATCCATTACTTTGCATTGGTCTACCACAAAAAGTCCCAATAAAATATGTGTGCTTGCAATAAGGCAAATGTGAAAAAATTCAAGCAGTGTGAATACTTTTACAAGACAAAAATAATACTAACAGGTACATTTTAATGCTCTCAGAAAGGATTTAATTTATTGCCAATACTTGGTTCAGTTTTAGGCAATTTTGTATATGGATCCAAAATATGTCATAGTGGCTTTTTTTCTGTACAGTAGAATTTTTGACCAAACATAAATAGGGGTTGCCTGGTCTGAACCACTGGGTCGATGATAACTTCACTTCATTTCACATTTTCCGATAAAAGCACAAAGAATTACAACTGTAATCAAGCAGAAACACCTGCTGACCGGAGTCAGTTAATGTCCTAACAGCATTTCAGCCCAGTTAGGAGGAAGCTGTAATGACAGGTGTGATAGCTTTGGAGTAACTGTCAATGCGGATCTAACCTGTTAATTTATGAGGAAGAATTGGGGAGAACAGTTTAAAATGCAGCTCGATATGAGCCGAGTCCAAGTAGCCCGTAATTTTCAGGTTATTCAATAACACTTGAGGAAAAAAGGAGAATTTTACGACAATTTTACATGCCTGTCTCCTTAAAACATACACTTATGCAAACACACTGGGGTGCAAGCATGGACCTTGACACAGAGCAGATGGTATCCAACGGTTTGTCCTCCCACTCTGACCTATCAGGACACATCCATGATCATGATGGATGGTGTGTGAGTGCATGTGTTTGTTCCCCAGCATTCTGGAAGCGCACACTTTCTTTTATATTAACCTTTATTTAACGAAAGGATGTGTAAAAGGATTAACTAGAAGCCTGGCAAGGGGTGATATTACAAACAGCAAGCGCTGCCAAGATGTCGCAGCTGGGAATCAAAAACTCGCAGGTGCCAAAAGCACAGCTTTTGACACATTAGTGAAATTGTTACAAAGGACACCGGTGGTAAGATTTCTGTTTACCTAAAAAGATGGTCATCACTAAATAAAGCCTGCAAGTAAGTTCTCCAAAATGATTTTTCAAGAACAAAGAAAAAGAGGAAACAGATCAACAACTGAATCATTCCTGCGAAGATACAACATGGTGATTCAAACCAATGTTTATAGGCGAAATCACTCAGGTGGCCCACATCCAGCTCCCTTTGAAGACAGTGTTCTTTGTTCCTGCAGCTGCTTGCAATGAAACACCAAACTAAGTAGCAGAAAATATGAGATGTTCAGACTGATCCCAGATCATAAGCAACTGTTATCTGGCACCCAGTGGAGACGGCTACAAGATAACTGCTGGAGGCGCTATACCATACCCAGTGACATCAGGTTGAAGTTATGAAAATAGTCCAGATTAGCTCAGATAATGTATCACACCAAGTTGAAGAACATGTATTATACAGGGATTACAAAGCTAGGGAGATGTTACATTTAGAACAACTGAAAATGAAGAGAAGCAAAATGGAGAAATTTGAGTTAAATTAGTGTGACTGCTATGTGATAGTGTTTAACTGAAGCAGAAACAATAGCAGCAATTGGGTCATTTTTTTCAGTGTCAACAGTGGAAATGTAGTATCAATTAATATGACTTATAATCCAATTGCCCCTTGAGGACAATACATTTCTCTACTAGTACTACTACATAAACATTACTTATAATGTTTAGATAATTCAGTTAAGTTGTGATTATTTTCATACACTTCATTGTACAAATAGATATAACAGGGCAGGACAATATATATGTATCACAGAACACAATAAGCACATTGTAAAGAATGCCTGGACTACAATTATGTTCATTAATACTTTCAGTAGCATGAAATCAAAATCTATTTGGTTATAATGTATTTGATGACACTTGTTTTTAAGATTTATTTTAGAAAGTAAACTTGGTCAAGTCATTGAGAAACTACAACCAAGTCGCTTCATTTCCAAAACAGCATATGATGGCCAGAAGTTGCTTTTCCAATAAAACCCTGTGTTTTATTGAAATATTGATTTCCAATCCCAAGAAGCTTGACAGATTGCCCATTATCAGAGGTCATGAATCCTGAAGCAGACAGACATCCACGCTTTTTACTAATTATCTGATTATTTATAACTTGTGCCGTTAACGCAACACTCATCAATATTGTCATATGTTGCGTGTTTTCCTAATATCACACAGCCCTAGTTTTGAATGCAGTAGGTGTTAGCTGGAGTCTCACTGCTGCAGGAAGCTGATTGTAGCTAAAGGTCACAGAGAGAACAAGCCAAGTGAAGAAAATGGGTATTTATCCCAGCTGATTTCACCACTGCAATGTTTAACAATAATATCATCATCATGTGATTTCCCAACATCATCCAGCTATAATAATGACTATTAGATACCACTGTATATTTTCAATTTAAACATCCGACACTGAAGTTAACAGTGGATTCAATGGTGAAACAACAAACGCGACCTTTTGGCTCAATGAAAGTACTATTGCAAAATAAATTATTGAACATTTATTCAAAAGGACAGAACATTCATAAAGCACTGCTTGTTGAATGTTTTATGACAAGTAGGCCTGTCACAATAAGCAATAAATCAATTAATCGCATGATACATTAAAACAAGCTCAATAACTTCCATTTGCATGATTTATCCTTTTTCTCTTGCTCTCTTTTCAACCTAAACTGGTCTTCAGTGTGGTGCATTGGTCTCAACTGGCCCTTGTTAGAAGGAAAATTTTATTTACAGAGACTTCCTAATTCATTTTATTTGCTGTTTTTGTTGTGTTTTTTTTGTTTGTTTGTTTATTGTGGATATTTAAAATGTCTGTCAGTTGGAGTGTTAAATGTTTATTAGATTTTAAAGTTTATTGAGAATGCGTTGTTCCATCATTATGGTATTACCATTATATTACGGTACTCCAAAATGGTCTCAATCATTTGTTACAATAATTCCTGGGATAATTTGTTGTCCAGCAAAATTTGTAAAGATAACTAAAATATTTTTCAAGCTAAGCATTTTTATTTATTTATTTATTGTAATTCTGAGTCACAATTTTTCACCTGTCCAGGGTGTACCCCGCCTCTCGCCCGGAACAGCTGGAGATAGGCACCAGCACCCCTCCAGATCCCACCAGGGACAAGGGTGTTAGAAAATGGATGGATGGATGAAACAGATTGTTTTCACATGCAACTTTTCAATATTGTGTTAACATACCTGCAAAAGAGCAATAGATGTTGGATATGGAAAGTGCATGAACCTCTGCAGTGATCCATCAACAACACTCCTCTATTGGATTTACAATGTGCAGAACCACCTGAGTTCCACACTGGACGTGAAATCTAGGTTATACCCACTGCACACAAACACTAATTTGTAATGCTCTTCACGTGATTAATCAGAAACATTCCCATGCTAAGTAACATGAACATCAGTCACCTTTTTTTTCAGGATAATCATTTTTGGAAGGTAAAAGGAGTAAATGGTGCCAAGAAAATGCACAGTGCAGCCATGCTCTGCTGCTCTCAGGAATCCACATCTTAATGCTCAAGGTGCCATTTCCCGAAGGCTGGGAAATACAGCAACAGCAGCAACAACACACAGGATTTCAATAGCAAAGACACGCCGAGGCATCATCTTCTCCCATTCAGCCGGTGTGTACACAAACGCACCTGTGCAACAATGCATTTGCAAATCCTGATCAAACTGACACAGGTCTTCCGACAGGTGAACCGACGGTGCGTGTCCACACACGCAGAGGAGCTCCTCCAGTCCTGCGTTTACTACAACAATTAAAACGTGTTGCACGCCCCCTCATGACGAACCGTAGCCGCAAACAACCGTTTAAACCCCGCAGCCCAAACATTTGTCATGCTCCGCGCAGCGAAGCGAGTCTCCCACCAGCACAACTTCCCATTGCGGTGCAACTACACGAAATTTAAAGCTTGTTCCCAGGCTAACTTAGCAGCCTAGCCTCGCTCCCAAACAAAGCTCCATTGTCTGGAACTTGTAGTTTTTACCATTTTCCACTGGCCCTCGCAACTGTGATTAATTCATGCGCAGAAAAACTACAAAACCGAATTCTATAGAACGCCAGAGAGCATGCGCACTGGATCTTGAATGATCAGAGAGGTTGTGGAGTATTTTTGTAGTAAATAAATTATCGCGGGTAGCGGTAGATTTGAAGCTCCCCGGGAACTCATAGGCTGAGGCAGAGCTCGGAGCCGGGGTACCAGCCTCCAGGTTAGACTGAGGGACAAACGGGCTGGGCGGCAGTAGAGAGGCTGACTGAAGTTGGTTGGCTCAGCTGCCGCCGCTCGGTGTTTGCCCTGCTCGCTAACGTTCAGTTCTCTCGTCACTTTTTCAGCTCCTAGGAATATTTGCCGCAGTTCAGCTAAAACAAGCCAAAGAAAGCCGCAGGGACAATGAAAACCTTACCTAAAACCCGCTCCGGTGTGTTCTGTTAGTCCGTTAGTCACAACTCTCCGGACGTCGCGGGGGAAACGGTCGGTGGTTCACCGTCAGTCTGTAGCCTGTTCTCCAAGCGAGACGTTGCCAAGAATGCTCAACCGAAACCACGGTACAAACTGCGCCCGCACTCCTACTACGCATGCGCAGACACATTAGCTGCAATACACCGATAGTAACCATAGGGGCAGCAGATCGCTACTGCTATGTTGGCTGCAACTAAAGCAAGACGTTTCAATGTATAATCAAATCTTACATATACATTTACTTTTAAACTTAAAATTAATTATATTTCTCCTTCTCAAATATATTATTACTTGTCTTTATAGATTTAAATTAACTGTTTATAAAATACACCAGCAATGACCATAAATGTCAATTTAATTGTGAGTTTTTTCAGGAACTTAAATTTTTTCAAGTAATTCATCCAGTAGAACAATTTGGATTCAGTCTCAGCTGATCGTCTATAATGAGTGAAGCAGATATTTTTTTCTTAATGCTTTTTTTTCTTGCAACTCTTTAAACTGGGTTGTTGCAAATTAATTTCTAACAGAGAAAGACATAGTTTCCCATTCCTAAAAATAACATTCCAACAAGCAAAAATACTTCTTATAAAAAGTACATAGCTCTGTTCTTCATTATGCGATTACATTAGAGATTTCCAGAAGTGTTTCTTTCATATCAATAATCAACCTTTCAGCTCAAACATTATCCTTTTGAGGATTAGCTTAGTCATTTCTTATACTAATGTGCATTGTTACAATAACATAATAACAGAATTATGTTATTGTAAGTAACGAGAATTAACACTGTGGACTATATGGATGGATTTCTTCTAAGGAAAAAACTGAGGAATCATGTATCATGTGTTTATAGTTATATTTCCACCATGTTTTATAACAAATCATTCAAAATATATTTGTCAATATTTGTAATTAAGTCTTATTAACTTGATTACTTGTAGTACTAGAAACTTTTAACTGTTCTTTCAATATTTTTTTTATCTTCATAGCTGTATTTTTAAAAAATATGATTCTATCTCTATTTCTACAGCAACCAGAAACAAATTGGACTTTACAGTTTAATCTGTGACAAACAAAATGCTGAAACACTAACTGGTCATTTCAATTGTGAGTTTTCTGATATTCTCAAAATTCTCTTTAGGTGGGGTAAATTATTCATAGATAAATAAAACTGAAAGACTGCAGTACACTGATATTTGTCTCAGAAACGTTTGAGTTTTCTTAAATGTAGATTCTAAACGTGACTTTCTGAAATGTCTTGACAAGATATATTGAACAACGGACATCTGTTTCTACGATTATTGGCATAAAATTGGATAGTATTTTGATTTCATTTGAAATTGAGATGGCATTTGTCGACTGGTGTCTAGATCCACAAATTGAATTTGAATTCAAATGCAAGTGCACAAGTTGTTAAATGGCACCACCCTGTGGTGAGTAAAGATCATTTTCCCACTGACTGATGCTGGTATACCTTCAGATTGGTCCTTCAATTTCTATGTGTGGCTCGTAGTTGACGAAGTTCAGTAATTTAAGATGATTTTTTTTTTTTTTAAATGATTCAATCGTTTTACTTGTATTTAAGTTTTTGCATCTTTATTTAATATCTGTTGTTTCACATTTTCTAGAGAGTTTGCAATTTATTTAATATTGCAGCCCAAAGAAACACTGGCATGAACAAAAGAAAATATTATTGTTTATTGACTCAAACAAAAGTAATCTTAATACTTATGAGCATATAATTATCCACCGTTTACTTTTGACATTACATGTTTCCAGTTGAAACAGAACCAAAAAAGACTAAAATACTATAAAAACAAATTGGTTTCACTCCCTTCAAATACTTAATTGCACTCACTTCTTACAGTTACAGTGTTTTAATTCAAATCACAGACCAATATAAAAAACATCTGGCAGAAAATGAACTTTGTTTTGTTTGTAAAATCAACCTTTTTAGTGGCTTACCTGGAAATTAGAAACTCTAAATTAGAACCTCTACCTGTCATATGACAGGTATGATCATACCTGTCATTCCTGTAAAATCACTTTAAGAGTTTTTTATGCCTGCTGTTTGTGAACCTTTTCTGCCACACGTTTTCCTTTCATTCAGTTTCCTATTAATTTTGTGAACATCCAACATCTATCAATGAGGATGTCTGCAAGGGTGATTGTGTAAAGCGTGCCGTCGCATGATCATAGATTTGATTTCTTGATTAAAAAAGCTTTTGTTTTTGCCTTGTGTTTTGCTGGGAAATTTAATGTTAAGGTATTATTACTGACATTGTTTTTAAATGTGCTATGTAAAAATTTTGACACAAACATTTAAAAAAATCTTTGAGTGTAATAAATCTATATGCAATGCAGGTTTCACTGGTTGAACTGCATCACTGACAAATGCTGGATAGTAAGAAACTGGAGTTATACATAATGCTTGTGTTTCAGTAAAAACACACCTGGGGGCAGTATGGCTTCATAAAAGCTGCACTTGTGAGCGCTGGCATATGGTCAGATTTTGAATAATTTAAAATGTTAACTTATTTTTTTATGCTGTTTGATTGTATATTTTAAAAATAATAAAGACATTCCAGGAGGTAATATATGTCAATTCAATTCAGTTAATTGAATTAACATATAATTATGTTTACAACATCCTAAAAAAAACAAAAAACAAAAAAACATTGATTACGTTCATAAATTAGGTTTTATGCAGTCATTACGGATCACAGAACAGGTGTGAATTAAACCTGAATATATTTTTGTCAAGCTTTGTGAAAATATCGCACTATTTTCATATATATAAACGCACTAAATGCGGTCTATATTATAGTGAAGTAATTATTATTTTGTGGAACGAATGAATTATATCTTTAGTGTTACCAATCCCTTGTTAATGCAAGCATGATACTGCTAATTATGTCACTGTATCAGCTGCCAAAATGATGTAGGTCAGAAACAGACCTTCTCTACTACATTACCCACAATGCACCAGCACCGTTTCTCATTATTTTTACAGGACCGCCCTCTCTCCCCAGGCTGAGGTGAACTGCAGATTTGCACACGGACGGAGAAGAGATGGCCAGAGATGAAAACGCATGCTGCGGCCATCTAGATGACTTGAAGATCGAAAACACTGGAAGCGCTCGTTCCCGTGAACGTGCACGCCGCTGCCCGGTGTGTTTGGATGCAAAGTCCGCCCACAGACTGACAGCTCCGAGCTCGGGAGCGGAATAGTGGAGTCTACGCCTTATTTGGAGGATAAAACCCGCTTGGACACGGCGAAACGCTCCGGAATAATAACCCCATTAAGCGGCGAAGACCGCTTTAATTTCATTGGGAATTTAACTGGGGTTTCGGATCCTAATGAAGACGCCCCTGCGACTGTCTCTGTGGATGTTGCTGCCTTCAGTGTCCAGGTTAGGTTTCAGTGGACGTCGGGATAAAATAAAGAAGTCAGAGGCGGGAGACGCGTCATACACGTATTAGAATATTTTGTATTATTATTATTATTATTATTATTATTATTTAGAAAAGGACATGGCTACAGTGGACTCGGATCTCAGCCAGCTCCATGCAAATCTTCGCTGACAATAATATCCACCTTACTGAACCGAGTGACAGCCTCCATCTCTGCTAAAGAAGATATTTACACCGCCTCCGCCACAGCCGAACATGCAGTTCTTCCTCTAAACGTGACACAATAATGATAAATGTTTGTATTTATCGGTCTCCAGCGAAGAAGGACTTCTCCTGCAGCAGACCTAATGTAGCCCCGCAGCAGCAGAGGCGATTGATGCAGGCCGCTGCGCACGCACGGAGGCAGGTTTGTTGCGCTCGGGCTGCTCTGGATGCTGAACATGGTGCCACTTCACTGCCCCGCAGCAGTCACTGAGTACCTGCTGCCACTCAGCCGTCGGCCCGTCTCTCTCATCCCCGCTCAGCTGTATTAAAATGGACGAGGCCCCTTTGTCTGAAGCCTTTCAGGGACGCTTAACCGGCTAACGAGGTGGCCATGCGTGGATAGGATTTAGCCCGGACCGGCTCGTGGAGATGTAGGGCGAAGATATCCGCGGATATTTCCACGCACAACGCAGAGGAGAAAGCAGCCCACATTCATGGAGACGGCTGGCGGGGGAGGTGCATCGGCTGGATGAGAAATAATGTGAATCCCCCCCTGCTGCACAGAGGATTTCACTCGGCTCATGCACTTGCTTTTGCTGTTACTGGGAGCCTAATAATTTATTTTCCTTGCTGAAATTAATCTGACAGTCAGCTGTGGCTTCATTGTCACGCCAGCAACTGGTGAAGCCGCCTGTGATCTCTCAGGGTTAATTTTTAATTGGCTGAAATTAAGCAAACTAAAGAACTAACGCCAAGAACGAAAATTTCCAAGGTCATAATTGAGCTGAGATTTTTTTTATTTATTGAATATGTTTCCGAAAACCTAGGAATGAATTTTTCACAGTTATGCACATCCTTCACTAAATATTTTCATCCTCTAATGCAAAACCACAGTGATGGCAATCAGGTTTTTTTTTTATAAGTAACTGTGAATACCTACTGTTTTCTAATTTACCGAGAATTTGTGTCAGCTTTCAAAAGACTCATCAGTCCATGCAAACAATCCGTTTTCTAGGAAATCCAGTCATGGATCTGCCCTGCTGAGTGTCATTGTTTGACCTGAAGTACATTACCCCTGTGTGAACCTGCCTCTTGGCAATACCTGCTACTTGCGCCTTGAGTTGCAACTGTACTATTTAGCACAAATTCATAAATGAGATGCAGTGAGGGGGGAGATCCCCTGATCTGGGCTCCTTCAGGCTGGTCGAGACCACTTCGTCTCAGTCCATGGGCCTTGTGAGGATTTCGTGCCTGAGTTGACACGGGGCCAGCCCAAAGCTTCAAACAGCAGTGAGGCTGCCATGAATCCATACGGAAGAACAAGCAGCACAGCAACCCCGGTGTCTTGCACCAGCTGCGGAGGCTGCTGCTCACCGCCTCCCCCTTGCCTCATCCGCCCTGGGCCCCCGTCCTCTTCTACCACTACCTCCTCCTCTTCCATGCCCCCGAGCATGACCCCTCCACCACCAATGTCCCCCGCCCCGTTCGTGCAGGTGGAGAACGGAACCAGCTGGAACTCCTCTACCGTCTCATCCTCGGACTCTCCAGATTCCCATCCCGGTCACCAATGCAGGGTTAAAACCCCCAACCCTTACTGGACAGCGGTGTTTGATTATGAGGCCACAGCAGATGAGGAATTAACCCTGCGACGCGGTGACCTGCTCGAGGTTCTCTCCAAAGACTCCAAAGTGTCTGGGGACGAGGGTTGGTGGACAGGAAAGATCCAGGACAAGGTGGGTATCTTCCCGAGTAATTATGTCACCAGAGGAGACGCTGCCAGTTACCAGCAGCTGAAGGTCGGGAGCCTGGTGGCAGTTCGGGTGAGTGATTCCCCCTTGGAGATTGACTTCTCAGAACTGACCCTGGAGGAGGTGATAGGAGCCGGCGGGTTCGGGAAGGTGTACAAAGGAGTTTGGCGGAAAGAGGAGGTCGCTGTAAAGGCTGCCAGGCAGGATCCAGATGAGGATATTAGTGTCACAGCGGAGAGCGTGCGGCAGGAGGCCAGGCTGTTTTGGATGCTTCGTCACCCCAACATTATTGCTCTCCGCGGGGTTTGCCTGAAGGAACCGAACCTCTGCTTGGTGATGGAGTATGCCAGAGGGGGGGCTTTGAACCGTGCACTGGCCGGGAAGAATGTTCCCCCGAGGGTTTTGGTGAACTGGGCCGTACAGATTGCCACGGGCATGGATTACCTGCACAACCAGGCGTTTGTACCAATCATCCACAGAGACCTCAAGTCCAGCAATAGTAAGTACTTTAACTTTTAATAATCTGTACTGATCAGATTAGCAACGATCAGAAAGGATTTTAGCTCATTACAAATATAAAGTTTGTTTCATGGTCTCTCTTGCCATCACTCCATATCTTTAATATGAAATACACTGCAGTTAAAATAATTGTCAACAAGCTTTTTCATAGTGTGCTATAATTGTTCTTTTAGATAGAAGCTCTCCATTTAGTGGGTAAAGCATGTCCACCTTTTTACCATCTATTTACCAGGATAGATGAACAATTGTTGTGTTCTTTATCTTTATCTGGAGGGAAATGGGTTAAAAACTATAACTCTTAGTTTATGACATCTTCAACGCCTTGGCAATAAATCCATAGTTGGGGCTGTTGGCTTCAAAGAGCATCAATAAATTTGATAATATAATATGATTGAATTTGATAATTGACAGCAGTGCAATCACACTACTTGGTGTAAATCTTCACAATTATTATCTGCAGTTAAAAGCCTTCAAGGCTACTTCTTACTATACACAACAGATGTATAATGTGTAATTTTAATGTGTAAACGCATCTCAGGGCAACACAGAGACACTCAGGATAAAAACCCCACACATTCATACCCAAGAAACCAGTTACTTAAAAGTCCTATTTTTGGACTTTGGGAGTACGTGGAGAACATGCAAATCCAAATAAAAGATCTCATGCTATTTGAGATATTTGAAACCCATCAGCATGGCAGGGGTGCTAACAGTTGCACCGCCGTGTAGCCCACTACAGTTTTTAAAGTAAGTTTCACAGCCACGTGAAATTTAATTTAATTCCTTTAAATTTATTTTAAGTGAGATGCCAAAAATCAAGTGTTCTCACTTTCCCTAGCTTTGAGTTGTCATTAAGCTGAGTATGAGTATTGTATTGTTTTGATATTAAATAAATGCTAGTCTTTTTTTTTTAAAGGCAATGCTGCTTTACAACAAACATTTTTGCCCTGCGCTGTGAGTCAGATTGTCTTTAGGTGATTTAAACAGCTTACTACTGGCTGATTATAAAAAAGCTTGTTCACTTATAAACCCAGGTCTTTAAAAACTATTTACATGAAAGCATGTCTCTGACCTTCACTTGATTTTACTGAAATCAAGCTAAAGCACATGAAAGAACATTGTGTTTGTGTATTTTTATCAACGCACCATCAATGTAGAACATTTTTAAAGAATATGGAAAAAAACCCTTTCCCATATTTGATGAGCCTGAGTTGGGAAACACTGACTACTTCTGATCATTGGTCAATTGACTGACAGATATTTACTTTCTTTATCTAAGTATGTTGAGTGACATGTTGGTTTAATTTCCTGATTGTATTTTTAGTTGTACAATGTATGATTTTAGTTTGCTGAAAAACAGGATTTCCACATTCTTTATGGAGTCTAGAAGCGATTAGAAACAATCACTTCTAGAAAATCGCGGAAATATGGTGATGTTTATAACGTAGTTTGCATTGTGAAGCTATATGACAGCTTAATGTTTTTATCATGTAGTTTTAAATGAAGATGAAAAACAGCCTCCTCTCTTACTCTCTCAATAAAAGAACTAGACTTTAATCTTCCAGATATAATCTCAGCCATATTCTGACACTGATAACATTTTGCCTTTCATAGCTCTTGTATCGAGGGGGTTAGAAAATTTCAGTTTACAAGACTCTTCTGCTACACATCACATTATCAGTTGTAGTGGAGGAATAAAGCACATATTTGTTCTCTTATAGCACTTTGAGATGGTTGAAAGTATGAAGAAAGACACTTCCCACAACCTATTAATACTGACATTCACATTTATTGAGAATTATAATCATAATCTTGCATAATGAGATTTTCTGATCCGCAGTGGCTGTTGAAAGGGTTTGGTGATTTTAAGAACATGAAGCCATAATTGATCATTTCAGAACTTAATCAATCTTTATGGTGAATTGTATCCTTTACAATTCAACTGAACAACCAAAAAATATATTTTAATGGAGGGAAATTCTAAAATAAAAAACAACAATAAAAAATGGCTGCGTTACTTTGTTGAAATACCTTTCATTCAATTTCAGCTTTCAGTCTTCTCGAATATTATAATGAATGTTATCCACCTGATAAGAGTTCAAGGAGGATTCTTATGATAGTGACTCATGCGTCTTTTATTTAGAAAAAGATGCATGGGTATCATGAGTCGAATGGATGTCATCAAGGTATCAGTCAGGAGAAGATTACAAATAATGCAGCATTACTAAAATTGGACATTTGTACTCATTGATGAAAAGACGAGATGTAAACTGGTCATTTGGATTGCCCAGAGTCGTACATTTATACAAAACGAGGCGCTAATTAAAATTTTTGTCTAGTATTAATTGTGTTTCACACATGACAACAATCTTCTGTATTCTTTATATATCTGGAAGAAGGAGTTTGGCAAAAATAATGGTCTTTTCCTTCCAAAAACAACTTCTAGATTTTGCTAAATTCTCTCAAAACTTTACAGAAAAATTTTATGGTGTAATGAAATCAGACTGGGAAGTTTAGGACCCTTTATCACCAAGAACCCACAGTAAAATGGTGGTGCCAGGATTATCTTCTGGGATTAGTTTTCCTCTGATTCTAAACTTTTGTCACTTTGGATAAAATCTTTAACAGCCTTTTAAATACTAGTCAGTTTTAAAACAAAATCCTTATGCAATGCATGACTCAAATCATGCAACAACTTAATCTGAGACAAATTTAAGTCTTGGACAGTTCCACGCTAGACTCCAGAAAAAAACCATTGACAGATAATCTGACAGATAATATGCTCTGAGCGAGAGAAGTCCCCACAATCTGGCAAATATAGAAAACCTTTGCAGGTTTAAAAAGGGTAAAATTAGTTGGTTAGAAGATGGAATGCTGATAGAATCGTACCGAAAAAGACTAAAGGCTGAAATTAGATCAAAATGTGCTCAGCAAGATATTAATTTAGCATTATGTAACCAGGTTATTGCAATTGAGTTGATTCCTAAAGGACAGATGTCACAGATTATGTTAAAACAAGTTTTTAAGAGCTTATCAAGATGTAATTTTTTGACACAAAACCCCAACATTGTAATCGGGGTGTGAACAGTTTTGAAAGCCACAATATTTGCCTCACAGGTGTTTGATTTGTAGCTACGACTCTGGCAGATATCAGGTTGCTTTGTGGGAGTTAATTTAACGCAAACAAGAAACGACTTATTCAAGCAACTTGACTTCTGCAACCATTATGTTTTTCTGCTTATTCTTTCATGATGTTGTTTGAAAAGTTTCATGTTGCTATGCAATGTTTTTTCTTTTTGTTTGAGGCGCTCACTGTTGACATTGCAGGAGAAACTTCAATTTAATCACAGCAGGGAGGCCTAAATCCTGGAGAATTGGTCTCTCTCTGCCATCTTTTCCCTGTCATCTCTCCTCCTCTCTCTCTGCACCTCCTCCTGCTCTCTGTCGCCATCCTCCTCTTGCCTCCCCTCCTCAAGGAGAGCAGATCTGCTCTGCAACTCGCTGGGCTATTTTTGGTGCTTTGTGCTACTTGCTGTTTAAAGACACAGTTACAGTTGTTGGGGCACCAAAAAAAGAAGAGAGAACGAGAGTCCTAAATGCGTGTTTCAGGGTGTGTGTGCAGGTGTTGCAGGGCGTCTGTTTGACTGGAGTGACATGCGTGGAAATACGGGTGGAGTGTGAAAGATGCTGACTAAAGGCCGCTCAGACAGTGAGACAACAGAAGCCTCTGAAGGCTTAGTTGGTCTTAAATCTACACTTCTTCCATCTTATTCATTTTTCTTCCTCCCTGCGCAGATTTAAAATGCAGAATCATACTTGCGTTTGACGGCAGAGTCTTGGCAACAACTCCATGTAGATGCCCTTCCATGGTGACATGGCTGCTGCCTTTTGAGTCACTGAGTCATACCACTGCTAGCCGCTGTCAGCTGCTGTAAAAACGCTATTCCTCCGAGTTAAAGTGTTGCCTGTGTGGAAATGGCTGCAGACGAAATGGAGGAATGTCTCAGGTAGAGATCTAGGTCTGTAACTAATGATGGTTTTAGTCCTAATCAATTATTCTGGAGATTAATCGATTAATCGGATCATAAAATTGCCATATTCTGCAGATTTTTCATTTAATCACTTAAGCCTTTTTTATAACACTGTATTAGAAATGCATTAAGAGTCAAATGAGCAGATAATTTAATTCCCCTTTTTTAAAAAAAAGAAAATAAAATTGTTGTTGCCTAAATGCAATAACATAGTATTTCATTAGCGTATGCTTGACCATTTAGCAAAGGATGCATCTGCAGCTACAAATGCTGTCAATTCTGTTTATTTTTTATTAATAAATGGATAGCAAAAGGTGATTAATAAGAGATTCTTTTTGTTCCTCTTTTTTTTTTTTTTAGCAGAATTTGAGCTAAAAAAATTCTGCTAAACCTTCTGAACATATTTACGAACATTGAAGGTTTTACTGCTCTGACTGTGTTGTTCTTTTGGCAAATGACCACTTTTTAGCCTGTATCCTCCAGTCAACGATTAATCAATCACCAAATTAATTCACGATTATTCCAATAATTGATTAATCACGATTAATTCGATTAACCTTTTCAACCCTGTAGAGATCCCATTGAATGATTTAAATGGGAGAAAATACAGTTTGAATCATAACGTTCTGTCTGACACCCACAATGCATTTGTGATGCCCAGAAGGCGAAAGAACGGGAAGACGAGAGAGCCAATGAGTGAAGAGATTGACAGAATACCTGGGTGGAATAGATCAGGTTATGAAGAGTGAAACAAGCTTTTGGAGCCGTATGAGAGGAGAGCGATGGGAAAGAACAGGAGAAGGAGAGCGTGGGGGATAAACAGTGGGTACGTCTAAGTTTAGGGTTACACCTTGGCGCATTGTTCAGGTGTGCCGGTCTCAGGTGTCCCCTTGAAACCGCCAACGACTTGGCATCAGCGCAGCTACAGAGCAGCTCGAGGCCCCCCGAGCTTTACCTCCGTCTCCTGTCAGCTGGCTCAGTAAACAGACTGAAGGCGCCCGAAAGGACGAAAAATAATCACCAAAAAGTGATGCGTTATCTAGATTCAACATGGCTTTAAAGCCTTGTTAAACACAACAAAGGATTCTTATTTTCAGCCCGGTCCAGATGCTTTCTTCTAAATTTATCCCATCTCACTCCACGTCCCCCAGTCTGTTAATAGTTGTGTGTTTATGCAGAGTGCCGCCGATCGTTTGGCTCGCGGCGGCAGCTGAGCGTCTGACTGTGTAACGGAGATAATTTGACTGCCGTGACTGCCTCGGAGTGATGTCACAGCATCTTTGTGTGCTGGCAGGTCATTGGCCCCTGAGTCATCCCTTACCTGTCACTCCGATGCCGGAGCAGCCTCTGGTTTGTCAAAGCAGAGGGCTCCAGTCTGCTTAACTTGGCTCCAATTGACAACTAAAGTAAGTAGAAAGGATAGATAGTCACAGGATAGATGTCTACTTGTATAGAATAGAAAATAGATAATTTAGATAATTTAAAAATATATATATGTTAATCATATCATAAAATGAGCACTAGTAATACCTAAGTAAGTACAAAAGCACTTTAGCAATGATTCAAATCTTGTTTTCACTCTGTAAAATGGCCAATTTTTGGGACCTGGGACAGATTAACTTAGAAAATCTGACAGCTTGGTTAACAATGATTATAAATGCTTTGTTCAGATGCAAGCCACACTTTTCAGATTCATCTTCCACTTCACACATTTGTTCTATTTTGTGTGGTTATTAGCAGAAAAAGATCTCCGCAAATATGCTCTGAGGTTTGAGTTGCAACGTCACAGAATGTTTGACCAATATTAAGAGAGGTCAGTACTTTCTCCACACCTTTACGCCGTCTTCCAAATTATTATGCAAGTGATATTTTCTCAGATTTTCTTAAATGGTCAATGCAAATGATGGTCAGTATAATTTTCAAGTCATGAACTATTACAGTATAAATCAAATTTTACTGAACAAAGCTCTCAATGAGAACAGTATTTTTTTCAGAAATAAAAATCTCAAAATGCACTGTTCCAAATTATTATGCACAGCAGATTTTCTAAACATTTTATGGATTATAAAGAACTGCAAACG
>CAEFZY010000034.1:0-48911 GCA_903066815.1 Brachyrhaphis roseni
TATATATATATATATATATGTGGGTGTGTGTGTGTTTGTGTGTATGCTCTCTATAAACAATGAGGTGGAGAAAGCATGTGATTGGAGTAAAAAACCCCCCCCCCAAAAAAAACAAACATTTTTATTACCATTGTATTTGTACCATTGTACATTTCTTATTTGGCTCTGAAGCAGTGAATTTTTTTAGTTATTTAGTTATTACTGTTAGCTATCATCACAAATAAAACCCTACCAGGACAGAAACATCTAGAATTTTATCAAGTACTTCACAATCATCCACTAATTACTTGGTGTGAGATTGGTGTGATGGCTAAAATATTTCTTTTTTTTTTTTTGGCAATCAAATTAATTGTAATATTTTGTTGTACTTTTTTCTTTTTCATACCCTTTCAGGAAAGTGGACAAATTATTTCTCCAAACACTCGAAGGACTTTCAGTTTTTCATCTCTTCGTATCAAAAGTAAGACAGTGGATCAATGTGAGGCTCAATAATGTTGATGTTCTGTTATTCAGTAAAAGTGTCACTCATATGTTCTGTAAACCTTTTGTTTTGGTTTTTCCTTCAGAAAGGCACAACAGTGAGGATGAGGGTGGATTTGAGCGCCGGAGGGGGTTGAGATCTTTTTCATCAGCTCGAGAACCATCCAGAAAAGGTAAAGTGTGAACTAATCTACCTCCCCTGTGTTGGATTAGCTAATAGTAGTGGTAGCACAAAGAACACTTCTCAATAATCGCAAAATACTGTAAATATTAAGCCTAAAAACATAAAACTGTAACAGACTGAATGTTCTGCTCTTTGTGTGGGAAATGTTTGAGTGTTTTTTGGTTGTCAAAGTCAAATAACTAACCTACTTCCCTCCCTAATGACACTTTTTCAGACATTATCTAGTTGTTGAAGAGTTGACAATTAATAGTAAAGCACTGCATCTCTTTTCTTTTATATATCATGCGTAGATGTAAGATTTCGCTTGTTATATTGACAACATAACAGTTAAAACGAATATTAGTAATCGACAGGGAGCAGCTTTTTGCCTTGGGGGACTGGATCTTGTGCTCATGACGTCATGCTGCAAACGGTTTATAGATATTATGGGTGTGGGCAGAAAAAGATCTCCCAGCGGTCCGTATTACAACAGATTGGAAGAAGTCTCAAGACACTCTGTTTTTCAATGACAGTCTCAGGAAGAAGATGTTCAGGGTTGTCCAGGAATTTCTTGACTTCACGTCGAATCAAGAAATTTGTCCCCAAAACTGAACCAGCCTTCTTTAGCAAGTCCTTATGAAAGGTCGTTAATACCTTCATGAGTTTAGTCTGTGAAAGAATGCAAACTGTGAAAGGACAAAATGTGCTTGAGACGTGAGAGGACCAAACCGCCTGTTGCTAAATACAAACGCTTCATTGTGCAAAAAAATGTCAAATTAAGTAAAACATAGAGAGGGACAGCGGAGTAGTTCAGTTATAGTAGAGTTTCACTCAGTTATTATGAAATACACAGCTACATCAACAATCAAACACAAACTGATAGTTTGTTAAATATAAAATGATGAGTAAACAATATTCTGTATTTGTGGGGGTTTTGTTTATGTGTTTGTTTCTGTATAGGGGCATTTTAAAGTTAGACCTGAACAAAACATGTAAGTCGCTATTCAGATTCCTGTTCTGTGCGTTACCTTACAACTTCTGTTAAATCCTGATTCACGTGTTTCATATGGGAAAGACTTGATACAAACTGGAGATTAGACACAGAATGACAGTCTTCATTAAGACCACGAAGAAGTCCTGCAGTAAGACTTTCTGAATCAATCTTATATTTCAAGGCCTTCAGTTCATCCGGTACTTTTTGTAACTGATGACAGAATCATTAGTCAAGAAATCAGAGTATTATTGAAGCGTTCATTCTGTAAATGCATTGAATGAAACACGCATCATAGATTAATTCCTCACAGGCTGATATTTTCAAACCTTAATTTCTCTTAATTATAACGATTTTCTGCTTACAGCTAATAAAAACACAACATTTAAGATTAGGAATTACATTGGGTTTTTCAGACCAATGTGGCTGCATGAAAAGTATGTTTAATACATGATTAAAGGTTAGACTTAGACTTATGTTATTATTGTAGCACAAAGACCCGACAATGAAATTGACAACTAAATGTTGTCGCTTGGCCACTACAGCTCACAGAAAAAACACAGGAAAATCACAATCGGGCCTATAAATATACATAGATATATAAATATATATAATTTTGTGTTTTCAAACCATCTTTGTGGGGTTATTATTGGTGTTGAGCAATCTGATGGTCGATGGGAGGTGACTATTTCTGAGTCTGCCTGTCCTACAGATCTTGTGGAATCTCCTACCAGACGCCACCCGGGTGAACAGACCAGATTATTTTCTAAAGGTACGTTTAATCTGACAAATGAGCTTCATTGGAAAATTCATTAAAAATGACCGTATTATGTAAAAATGTTTAACGAGTTACAATAAGAAAAGCCAACATCTGCGTATTTTCTTACTTTCAAACCTTGTCTCAGCTGTAGATGAAGCGGGTCCTGCAGAAGTAAGTCGGGTTCAAGAGCTGCTGAAAAAATTTGGTACGTATGAAGCTAATATATGCCTTTCATAAACCGCCTGTTTTTGTTGACTGAACCTTATGACTTGAGAAAGAGGTAATGGATATCTGATGAGTCTCAGATGTTGTGCATGTCCTTCACAGTCTGTGGGGTGGGATGAGACCCAGCAGACACGGTTACAGAAACATATTGAAATGTTTTAATTTCCTTACTTTTGAAGGAAATTATTTTCCAAAATTCTCAAAATTAAACAATGGGAAAAAAGACTATATGACCAAATCACAGAAGTTATGGAAATCCATTTAAGACAAAAAAAAGAAAAAAGCTGTGCCAAAATAACACAAGCCTGTTTTCTTCAAATATTAAGGAATCCATGCAGTGGTATGTGTTGAAACATCAAATGATTGGTGTGTAAAACAGCAACTGTCAACGCAATAGTGAAAAGTTGAGAAGGGCAGTATTTTACTAAAACCTGTGCATAAACAAAAAATACTTCACAACACAATTCACCAGCCATTTCAAGGCACTACAAGACAAACAGCTTCAGTGCATTTCAGTCAGATCGCAGATGAATAACGCAGCTTGCTTGATTATTAAAAGTGCTATATGTGAGAAGAGAGTTTTTTTTAATTATATTTAGCAACAAAGACCCAATGAAGAGATGCTAAGATATGAGAAATATGATCTCCCTGATAAAATTGATCAGAAAACTTGGTGTAACTAAACGGAAGGCTTTAAAATGCCTTCGATCCCCGCACCCTCACCATCTAAGATACTAAACCACTAAGTCATTAAATGTATCATTTATCAGTAAAGGAGAAAGAGGAGAAACAATCTGACATAATGAGCAGGAGGGAGGAGGAGACTCGGCCAGAGAAGAGCATGCTGAGAAAAGACATTTGTAGCACAAATGCAAATGTAAAGTGCACCAACAGAGAACGGACATTTTAGCGTGCTTATACATTAGCATAATAGTCACAAAAAAAATAAAAATTAGATCAAGTTAAAAGAATTAGAGTGACCAATCAGATTCCCCACATTCAAAAACAGGATTTAACACAATGTCTCTTCTCTACCTTACGCATCTGTAACTGAGGGGTTCTCCAGGCAGGCAGCATGTCAAGATCCATTTTAAAACCAAATGTTGTAAAAAAACAAAACAAAAAAAAACTTCTCATCAAGAGGTTGAGGCTGTTTTTATTGTTTTCCTCAAGCAGGACTTCTGGTGATGAGAGTAATAATTACATGCGAATCACAAATAACTATGGCTGACACGGGCCTAATGTACGACTGTCCAAAATATTAACATTGCCATTTAAATTTTTCAGTGATGTGATTCTGAAGTGATTCTTAACGGGTTCTAGGACACAACACAAAACCGTTTGGGTTTCCTCAGGGCCGGAGAGTGACATCAGAGCCACATCTTCCTGCCACTAGCAGTGTCTCTCCCTGCAAATGTTTAACCGTCCTTCTGTTGTGGTCCATAGAGGATCATAGCGCAGAGTGACGGCTTGTCTGCACAAATCACCACTTTTATCGCAGTATCCCCACAAACAGATATTGTACTGTAATAAATATTATTAATATCAGCAGCCTACATTATAAATGCAGTTTTAACAACAGGTGGTGTTTGTGAGAACTTTAAGCAGTGAGGGTCACAGCTCTGCAGGCAGCTCACACACACTGTTTAATGAAGGATAAATTAACCTGATGATCCTAAAAGACCCAGCATGGTTCACGGACAGCATCGCAAACAGCTTCAGGAGGTTTGGGTGTAAAGAATGAGTGGGTGTGGGTCATGTTAAATGTTAAACGTTACTTGTTGCGATAAGAAAACTTTTTGGTTTTTGAGTTGAGATAATCAGAGTAAATTTTTAATGGGCTAAATTATATTTAATGCAATTAATTACATTTTTGTTTCATCCAGAACCTTTGTAATCAAATGTTTCTGGTACGCCTGAAAATCTGATTGCGCAACAAACTTGATCAAAATTTTTTACTGAGTCCCACCACTAAACTGAATCAGCAAAGTTAAAAGGATTTCCTGCTATGTCATATATATTTGCACCAGAACTTGGTTTTTCCAGATAATCACAGTTACATACACATATGTAATTCTGCATATTTTTGGCACATTTGGAACCATATATTGGAACCATATATTTGTCTTAGCCAAACTATAGATGACTGAGACATTCAGTTCAATGTTGCTTTATGTCTTATTGTAGCTTTTCTAAGCAAAACTGCTGTGCACAGTTTATTGCACATTAACAGTCCTCTGAACTGAGGGTCATCTTTATTCTCAGTTAGTTTATGATGTTTGATGATTATCTAATGTAGGAAATTTGTTTTAATTTTAAACATTTTATATATATGTTTAGGTTTTTAAAATACATAGAAATATAAGACACTTTCTGAAAGAGGATTTGTGAATGGATCCTGGAATAATATTTGTGTAAAATTCCATCCATCCATCCATTTTCTAACACCCTTGTCCCTAGTGGGGTCGGGAGGTAACATTCAGGGCAAGAGGCGGGGTCACCCTGGACAGGTCGCCAGTCTGTCGCAGGGCTTTCTTTTATTTTATCGAGTCTTTGCACTTTAATCGGTGAACAACATCAGCTCTGCAGAACACTCGGGAGAGCGGAGTTTCCGTTTTTCCGCCTGACTTTGAACGCAACAGAGGAGCCGTGCTCCCCACAGCTTGGTGCTGCGCTCGCGCTGACTGCGAAACCGGACGGATGCGTGGTTTGAGCGGGGATGGAGACGATGACTTGTCGCCGTGGAGCGTCAGAGACGAGCCGCTGAGAGGTGAACGGCGTGTCGGTGGAGCTCAACAGCAATGAGTGAAGTGACGCGGAGAAGAAAAGGAGTGGGGCTGAAGAACTGTAAGCAAAGATGGAGTGAGTTTAAAGCTGCTGTGAAACTCTCGGGGTGTTATTGGTGTGGAAATCCCGCGGAATATTTTTTTAAAAAGCCCCCCCAAAAAAGTTACTTGGGTGGATTTTCAACAGTATTTCTGATTATTGGCGCATTTATTGTGTAAATGTAGAGGGTGTTTAGTTGTTACGTGTCTGAACTGTTACTCAAATCTTTGTTTTTGTGTTTAAAACGCACCGTGAGGTTCAGTGACATCCAGGACAGACGGATATGGTGGCTTTCTCTACATCTGACACCTGTAAGGTCTGCAGACCTGACTCAATCACCACCTCTTGGCTGTTGGGTGGAAATTATTACTATAAATATTAATATTTGACATTAGAGGAGTGACTGGACGCCTTCCTTCCTACCTGTGTGACCAGAAACATGCCATCCCTGGATCAGGTCTGGTGACACAAGAACATGATGATGAGGCCAAACTTTCCCAGTGACCAGATCCACGAGCAGATGTGACTCAAATCTGGACTTCAGCTTGTTGAGGAGGAGAGACGCTCTGCGTTCAGACGTTCAAACAGGATGCAGTTGAAACTTGTTTAGGAGCCTCAGGCCTGAAGCTCTTGACTCAGGACTGTTTTTTTCCACCCACAGGCTTCATAGCTGAGAGGAGCGACACAATTCAGGGCTAGCATGACTGCTCAGCAGGATCCCAGCCCGCTTGTTAAAGAGGAATTACACTCAGAATCAGACCTGGGAGAAAGCAGTCTCTACTTTTGAGTTTTGTACTTTTTCCTTCTGCTTGCTGAAATTCAAAGTTGTGCAACTGGTGGGTGGAGAAGCAGCTGCAGCACTGCTGTTGATGTTGACATTGTTGCAACAGAGTGCAAGCACCTTTTGTTGCCAGTAATGGTGGATCAAAAACCAGGGAGGTGAACTAGGGGGAGAGGGAACCCTGGACGCCGTCCAGTGGGATTTGTTACTCTGCTTGCTCCAGATGACATTTTTCCAAGTCAGTCACTTCTGCTTGTGTATATAGCCAAATATCTAATGTCTAAGTAATTTGTCAAAACAAAATGCTGCATCAGCAGCTTGAGCACAACCCGAACTGCAGGTTGTGCTAAAGTTTTGGAGTGAAATGACTTACTTGGTAGTAAAGCTGTAGTCCAGGTATTTAGACCTTTTAATACCAGCCTCTTCCAGTTTTTTTATTAATCTCAAAATAAAGAATGTGCTCCGTGAGCTGAACAGTTTGCAAATGTTGAAATAACCGATTTATCGTTAAGTGGAGTGTGTAGACACCAAACAGGCCATTAATTTAAAGAACAACACAGTCAGATCAGCACTTAAGCCAAAGCTGAAAAGCTCATCTCAGACCGACAGAACGCCGTCACTTTGCTGTTTGTGTCTGTGAAGATAATATTTCAGCAGATAGGGCTAGCTTGTTTCAGTTTTTCTTTTTTTTTTTTTCGATACAGATTTCTTTTGTCTGAAATGTTGCTAAAAATAGCAGGAAAGTTGCTGAGTCTGTAACAGTGGAGGGAGTGACGATTGTTGACTGCAAGCGTGGAGACATGACCTGGTGGGCGGGGCCAACAACAAGTTGTTTGTGTTGATTTTGACACAAGTGTCTTTGAATAATTCATTTTTCCAGTATTGATTACATCGAGAATATTATTTTGACAACCCTACCCTTATAGATGTTAGTTGTTATTTCTCGTTGACTGTGGTTCTGACCCTCCAGACCATTTGGCTCCAATGAAATACGATAAAGGGTGATGCTAATATTGTTTAGCAGCAAGTCATAAAAGCTCAGTATAGATTACATGTATTCTAAATGATTTCAAATTGTTGGTTGCAAAATCTACGTGGGGGGCCAATACCTACACATGGTTGGTAGAAATGAACTACGGGGGACCCACATATGTTGGGTCCAGAAGGATTAACCTGTAAATGTACAAAATAACCAGGCCCCCAAGGAAGATCCCTGACTGCGATGGTAGACTTTATTCAAAGCTTATAAAGTTTATTTATGTAACACCAATTTACAACAAGTCTTTTTGCAAGACTACCTGTGTAAACCTCTCAAAACGACAGAAAGCAGAAGTGAAATGGAGGCGAGCTGAAGTGGAACAGACCTGGCAGGTTTAGTGAAACCTCAGGGCATTTCAACAGGCTGGGAAATTGGGAACTTTTAGTTTTGGTTTTGGAGCAAACTGGAAGGATAAACCAGGCTTCCAGCTTCTGCTTTCTCTTTCTGCTCCGTTATCCCCCTTTTCTCTGGAAAGTCTTTGAGTCATGTCAAACTGAAAGTAATCAAGTCATTCATTAAGGAGTTGAGTATTTTGCCTGCCTCAAAGTGCTGATGTTGGAGAAGATAAACGTTGAAGATGAGGAATTATTCACCCTTCAAAAAGACATGTTTCTTTGTAATCTTCTTGCCTTTTATGTAGAGAAAGGTCACATCTGCTCCCTGAAACATGTCTAAAACAATAAATTAGTTTTATTGTAACAAGCCTACTTTTAGGTTGTAAAAAGAGTTGCTAACACCAGCTGGCATCTGCAGCAGTACAGCACGGTAAAATTAATGCAGCTCCACTTTTATGTCACTCACTACTAATCTATGTAGAGTGTGTGTGCTGATGCATTCACACTGTTAGTAAAACTCAGATGCTGTAGTTTCCCATGGTCCCTGAAGGCAGCTTTTGCATGAGAGGCATGTTTGCCTGTCGGTTCTCGTCTGTGAGAGGCTGCAGAGACCTGCTCTGATAAACTGTAAACTGTGTTGGAAATGAACTCCCAACCAATTTCACATAAAAAACGTATTTTTTGTTTTTTTTCCTGCATCACCTGAAAGCAACACAAGAATGAACATTCTTTCTCTGGAGGAAACAGTAAACAGACGACTCAGCAGACTGTTAATGCTGCAGTTTGCTCTCAAGATGAGTGGTGAAGAAACAGTGTGGACAGAGGTTTGTCGCTGGGCAACAGGGAGCTGGTAATGATGCTTGTTCTTGTGTTATTTACTGCTCCACTGTGTCGTGTACAATCCTGAACGAACACTCATTTATTTAGGTTTGTTGCAGTTGAGCTGGACCTGTTATCTGGTCTATTTTCAGCCCAGAATTGTTTAGGAATAGAAACAAACCATGACAGTCGTGTGTCTACCATATTTCCACGTTCTCTTTAAATATTTTAGGACAATTATTTTCCATCCGCTTAGTTAAATCTATGAAACAAACATAAAAACAGTTTAGAGAAAAATAAAATATTAGCCCCAGCAAGGCGATTCGATACAAAGACTCTTCAGACGATCAGCAGAAGAATAAAGCAGATATTTTTCCTTTCATTAAATGATTATTTACTTTTCCCCTCTACGTGTGCAACTAAAATCTTTTGGGAAAGATGCTAGAATCTGCCAAGTTATTCTGGAATCACCTAGCAGATACGAAAGATCCTAGTTTCTTTGTTCAGGATCTCTGGGTCAAATTGTGTCTTTATTATTCTGCAAATATAGTGACTTTATCCTCAAAAATTAAACAAAAATTCTCATAGTCCGGCCCTAATACTCTGCCGTACGACTTACAGAAGGAATGATTGAAATAAAAGTTAGTCTTTGAAAATATTGTCAGACATTTTTAATTTCTTTTTCTGAAAAGAAATCGCTAAAGAATAAAAATAGATTGAAATCGTATCTAGTATATAAAAAAAGTGATTTTATTTCTGCTTACCTGAAAGCATTTTTAACAGAGCAGCGTTTTCAGCTGCGTAATAATCTACACGTCGTGTAGATGGATTGTCTGCTGTTCGGTTCTTCAGGAGGCGGAATTACTGACTGGAGCCAAACTTTATTAACCGAGCCTCTTTATGATTATTCGTTTTAGTGGTTACCATGGTGATTAAGTCCCCCTCCTTCCTCCCCAAACAAGCTCAGTTCTAGTCTAGTTAATTTCGAGCCGTATCTTCATGTTCACCTGGACGAGCTACAAATCCATCACAGGGCAACACAGAGACACTCTGGACAAGCGACCAGTCAGTGTCTTTCTCAACTTGGACACAGGGAGGACAGACTGTACAACTTATCAGTTGTGACACTCTGAGCCTCAATCATTATGTTGCATTTCTACATAATGCAACATGATGCATTGTCTCAGGCCATGTGGTGTCCGCAGTGAAAACCCAACCATCTGCAGCCTGGCTGTAGCCTCATGGTGACCATTTCAGTTAATTTCGTATAAAGCTGGGATGTGAGAGGATGGGTGTGTTAAATGTGGACCCTAACTAACCGCAGACTGTTTGTGTGGTGCAGGTGAGCAGCCCAAAGAGAACCTCCCCGCCGCCGATGTGCCTGGAAAACGCTGTGAGTTTCTGGTGTTTTCAGAGCCTTTTCATGGTATTAAAAAATAAAAATCCAGTATGTATATGTATGTGAGCTGTTTTAATTTAAGATTATTTAAATCCAACGTTACAAAATCATAGTTGTTTAGATGCGAAAGTTACAAACCCCGGAACCCCAGAAACTCGGGTGTGTGGAAACCTTTTCAAATGTAAAGCTTTCTTTGCTTTCTTTGAGCACGACATGCTCAAAGAAATCATGGAGTGTGCTTTCTTTCCCGGAAGATGTGACTCCATCTTCCGGGAATCCATCATGAACCAACAAACGTTTAACGTCTTCACGATGGTCGCCCGTGTTAGAGGTTGTCGATGCGTAAGGCAGTGCAGCGCGTTCAGGTGCACTACCTGCAAACAGTCTCAGTGTTGAAAGCCGCACAGGAAACTGTGCGGCTTCAGTGTTGTTGAGCTGCTGTTGTTTTGATTGTTTTTTTTCCTCGTAGGTGCAACACCACCGGGGGACGACGATGGACGACAAGGGGCCCTCAAGAGGTTCAGTGCTATGTGGCCCTCGTTCCGCAAAGGCAGAAAGGACAGTGAGTATCATGTCAAGTGGATGCTTGTCTGGTTTTGTTGATGTTGCTAAAGGTGGTTTTCATTTGTATTTCCTCCTTTTGATGCCAGAGTGCAGGAAGTCAGAATTAGCCTGCTGTCTGAGTATGGAGCAGAGTGTTCAGTAAAGCAACAGCTGAATGGGCTCAGTGAGTCTAAAGTGCATGCAGTGGGTGAAAGGTGCACCTCCATGCCAGTCTGCAAAGACAAGCTCCATGTATGAACAGCCAGAAGTACGAGCAGCAGCAGTCACTGTGACAAAGATATTTTGCAAATTATCAAAAGTAATTTGTTAGGAGCTTTCAATTGAAAATAAAACGTATTTTATTTTATTTCATTCAGAGAAAGCATTAGTCATATCATAACGTTGAGTAATTTGGATTCATGACATTGTTGTATCTGCTTAAACATAAAAATCGGTGTTACATGACCACCAGATTAGTTACATTCACAATGAAAATGTGAATGTAAGTAAGAAACGGGGGTTTCAGGAAGACAGTGGATCACTGCTTGGCTCAGGGTGAAGTCACTGTTTACTTCTCACACTCTCCCATACAGTTCTGCAGAGTGTTGTGTCTTAGAGTCTCCCGTACTTCTGCAGTGTTTCGTCTCACCACCCACAGCCCTTTTCTGACTTAGCTTTTGAGTTTGAAAAAAAGCTGCAGACTGAGTTGAATGTTCAGCACAGCTTCTGTGTTCTCCGGTGTTGCGTTGTGTTTGTGTTGCATACAGAGTACTTTGCGCTATTCTTTGGACTCTTGACCCCCCAGCCACTATATGACGACCCCACCCACCAGAGCTGTTACTCAGTGGTAATGAAAAACCATCGGAGGCTGTACAGGTTTTTATTGGAGTAGGACTATTAGTTACTGAACTTCCTGAAAATTCCTGAAGATGCACCTTAAACAAAGAAGCAACTCTTTTTAAATGGAAAAGTGTTTGTCATTCAAAAGACCATATTCTACAGAATGCAGATCATTTGCAAAGCATGTCAGGATGCATCCTATTAGATGTCAGAGGTTGTAACTTGGAACTTATCGGCCACATTTCAACCGTGGCCCACAGTTCAACACTCTTCCTATGCTTTGTATCTAAAAAAGAAAAAGTAAAAAAAGGACTGACAGCTTTATAACATCTTTAAGCCCTTTACAGATTTTACACCTGCTTTCTTTTTGCGGTTGGATTCGTAAACTTGGAAAATATTAGCTGGAGCTTTTAAAGCACAGATAAATTCTTTGCCAGACCCCTTAAAAGGTAGGAGAGAGCTGGGGCGTGCGCTCACAGAAACTGGAAAGTTGAGAGAGAGGTCATCTCTGCATGAAGTAGAGCTTCAGTAACTCAAAGAAAGAAATATGTATTTCTGTAACTTAAAAAAAAAAAAAAAAAGATCTACATCTTTGTTGAAGTTACACCAGGATGTAATCAGTATATGAGTAGGAATCAGTTCGTGCTGTGAAAGACGTGTTACAACCTGCTGCCTGGTGTCAGAAACATATGAAAATGTACATCATCTTCCTGTTGTGGTTGTTGGTGGTTAAATGGTACATCATCTCTTATTGTGAGTGCTGAGCAGAAAGCGACTCAATGTAGTCGTATTCTTCTCCTGTACTTCTGCAGAGTGTTATGTCTTACACTCAGATATCAGTGTGTGCAATATTTATATCACAAAGGACTTTTTGGAATCCACTATTTGTTGGCTCATAAGTGTTCACTATGTGCATTGAGCCCCCCGTCAGACACAAATGATAATACAGAAAAGGCGAAAGGTCACAGAGTGATGGAAGCATATAATAGGCATATATCGGATCTGATATCATCATTGTAATATTTACCAATATTATTGCCATTGCAAGACCTTCTAATATTATGCAGCCCTAATGTCAGAGGATTTTAAAATCACAGCGATGTGTTTAAAAAAAAAGTGAGTAAAGATCAAAATCCCTACAATATTTTTATCACCATAAATGGAAATGCTTTGGGAACATTGCACAGTCCGCTCTGAAACAAACCATGTAGTGCGGTTGATCAGTTGGGTTTTCGCTCTACACAAAGTGAGGAAAGTAAAATCAGTAGCAGTTTTTGTTGCTCTCTAACAGCTTGAGGACTTAACTTTCCTGTCAGTCACTGAAGTAAAAGTTTAGTTTTGTTCATGTTTTTCAGCCTTGAATGGCTTGAGTCCATTCCGTATTTCCTCTGTATTTATTGATTTTACCTCAGTGACAGAGTGCTTGATGTCAGTCCATGAGTTTTCTGTTGGATTTAAGGTCCAGTGGCAAATTGACTGCTTCATAACTGTCTGTTTTAAACACCCATTTCAGAGTTGTTGAGTACTCAAAATGATTCGTCTGATAATCAGACAGTAAATCTCCTTAACCATGTAAAACATTTGTTTCCTTCATCCTTAAATAAAGGTTTGTCTCTTGTTTTTTCCACGGCATGACTGAACGCCTAACAGCTATTATTTTCAATTTTTGATTTAGTTACAGAAAATCGGCAGCTTGCTTGTGAGGATTGTTAGGTCTGTTGGTTTTCTGTTATTTTATTTGCAATGCACAAATCTAATCCCTATACAAACAGTGACTGATCTGGTATGCTACGTGATGTAGGACTACTTTTATTTGTAACCAAACTGCACAGTAGCGTAGCTGATGTTGTTTCAGGGGTTGTTGAACCAAGCTCCTCCAGCAACAACGTGAAAACCCACTGAACTGTAGATAAACAACACGCAGGACGTGTGAACGGTGAGTGGGTATTGGGAACGGACCTGGAGATGACATACTGTAAAAATGTAGTGCACCTTGTTTGTCTGAGACTCTGCTTGACAGTGTCCACACGCCTTCTGACTCACCGTCTATAATAGGTGTGCACTTGTGTGGACCTAATGAGGTGGCACTGGTAGCATTTACTGTAAACAGCAGCTGTTCCTTGGACTCCCTATTTTTAACTGTGAACGCCGGCATTGTATCTCCACTAGTAGCTTTGCAACCTGCTCTACAGCAGACATGGCTTATTTTTACAGACTACTACTGTTTTTTTTTGTTTTGTTTTGTTTTTTTGAGTCTTATGTTTATAACGGATCTTAAGAAGTCTATAAAGATGGATTTTTGAAATTTGCTCTTTGCAAGGCCAGTAACTTTTATTTGAGGCTTCACTGATCTTATCCTGGCCCAAATCTTTACCTGCAGGTAAAGATGGCACTTAGGGAGAACACGGGAACTAACAATGTGTTCCTGTTCAGGCACTCGGCTCTGACTGCTTCACATGTGAACATACCTTACCAATTAGGGCGCTCTATTTAAGACCTCCTGCTTCACTCTGATGTTGCTGCTGCCAGTTCTGGTTCTGTTCCACCACAGCATCCACCTGAAAGCTTTCAGCTCAGGAACGCCATCCTCACCCTCTGGCATGTAGGAACGTACTAATCGATAAAGTGCTAAGCAGCAGGGATCAGATCCAAAAAGAACAGCATCAGTGACTGTGTTTTTCTGTGGAAGATGAAGAACATTTACTCAAGAGTCGACTGACTGAAACCAGTCAGTGAGGTTCTACTGTTGAGACAAGAATTACATTGCTTGAATACTGATTCACTGAGAAACGCGGAGCTCTGTTGAGACCATGAAACATGATTTAGGTTTTGATTAAATCTGGATCTGAAGCTGCTCTACATTTTGGCTAATGTTCACTAGTGGGCTAACAAACTCTGGGTGGAGTAACCATGTATCGTTTGAAATACAAATGACAAAATACAAAGTCTGACACAAAACACACTGCAAAAAGAAACCCGATGGTGATGTTCTTGCCATTCACAATATCTTGTCAAGTGTGGATCTATTGATTGATCATTCGTAGTGAATAAGCTCAAAGTGCGATTCAGTTTTAAATTTCTTCATAAACACAGTTCCAATCCTTCCTCTTTTATATCAGTGTATATATAAAATAATCTTGTTGGCTGGTCATCCAGCCATCGACAAGTGAAACCCTATTTTACGCCCTGTTATCCTAAGAACTGCTTTAGTCAATATTGACTTGAAGACCCTAAATAGGGTTCTAATATGACTATGTCCAGTATTGTCCAAGTGGATAAAAAGCATGTTCTAATGTATAATACATCCTTTATCTCTTCAGTTCAACTTTATGTCCCCATGGTCTTTTCATCCACCCCAGTCATGCATCTTCCTCCACCTATAAGCAAAGAATGGAGCTGTTCTGATTTTAGCCATGATTAGTTCAGGCATCAGATGGCGACATCAGCCTCCCTCCCTATCTGCTCTCTAACTCAGTTTATATTTGTGTGTTTCTGTGTAGAAATCAAAGAGCCTGATCTTGCAGAGACGAGGGAGAACCTGCCAGTCATGGACAATGTGCCCATTCAGCCCCGCCGTGTCAGTGGCCAGTACTTCTTTGAGTATCTAGTGGTGGTCAGCCTGAAGAAGAACAAAGATGGCAGCAACTATGAGCCTCAAATCACCTACCAGTTTCCTAAGGTCAGTCACACAGTGAAATCCAAGTTTACACAGGTTGTTTGCTCTTTGACACGCTCTTGTTTTAAATAATGTGAGTCAGAGTGTTGAATTGGTGTTAGTCTTACTCGAGCAGGTTTGCAGTAAAAGTTGTTAAAGCTTTAAATTGATAACTTTGTGGACAAACTTTGCAACACCAACTGTCATTGTAGCAGAAATTCATTATTGTTTTGTTTTCCAGATTTTTTCATCTAATCTCAAGTAACAGTGTTTATACTTGACATGAGTATTTATTTAAATACTTTATTACCAACAGTATGATAACCTTCTTATTAACTGATACCTATCATGTTTTATTTAACATTGTAATTGAAAACAAAACATAAGTTTTGTTTGAGAATGTAACCTCCCAACTAATTATTTCAGTGTATATATAAAATAATCTTGTTTATTTACGATAAAAGCAAATATTTTTTAAGTTATGCAGTTTAATGACTTTGATGTGGTGGTCCATGCCTTCATTACTTCTTGTTTTGATCATTGCAAGTTTCTCATCTGTTTTTAACGGCGACTAGCAGCTTGTCTATCAGTCAACAAAGCATGACGTGATCCTAACCCTAATACTGGAATCTTATTCATTTCATATGTCAGTTTAAAGTTTGTTTAAAAAAAAATCTAACAAACAGAGATCTGAACCCAGAACACTCCTCTTCTGTCTAAACATATGTGCTGAGACACACCTGTGACAGCATATTAATATACAAAATTTAAGATTGGTGGATAATGATTCAAACCAAAAGCCTGCCTGAATGAAAAAAACAGATGTTTTTTTTTTTTTCATTTTATTGTAGTGTTATATTCAAATTATTAAGGTCTGGATGGCTGACCTGAAGAAAGCATGTAACTTCTGTATAACACATGTAAGAATTTCAAGTGAGTACAGCATATCTGACAGAATGTGTTTATAACACCATGTGTGTTTCTTGTCAGAGAGACGTCATGGCCAAATATCAGAAGGAGGAAGAGGAGAAGACCCTAAAGGCAATCACACTATTTTGTTTCCCAGAGGGCATCAGTTGGGCTCCTTTGACAGAGTACCACAGGTGAATACAGCTCATCTGGCTGTCTCCTATTTATGCTTTTGATGTTTACTCCAACTACAGTTTTTTTTTTTTTTTTGCTTTTCGTTTTGTCAACATGCAGTGAGACCTTCTCCTTTGTTCTGACTGAGATCGATGGCAGTAGACGAAACGGATACTGCAGGAGATTACTGGTGAGTCTGAGGATTAAACTCTTCAAACTGTTGGAAAATACTTCCAGTGCCAATTCAAAATGTCTGCGCTTTAATTCTTCCGATTTTCAGCCAGGAGGAAAAGGAGCTCGACCTCCAGAGGCTTTCTGTATCATCAGTTCGCTGGCCTGCTTTGGCCTCTTCTCCAAGGTACGGTGCAACACGCCGTGGAAGAGCCTTCATGGCTGGAATCTTATTGTATCGGATCCTGGCAACTTGTGTGGGAGTAACAAACACAAACAGGATCCTAGCAACAGTACATGAAGTATGTAACCGTGGTGTGTAACAACATCTCGTGCGCAGATATTTGATGAAGTGGAGAAGCGGCGGCAGATCTCCATGGCCTTGATCTACCCATTCATGCAGAAGCTGAGAGAGGCTTCATTCCCGGCTCCAGGACAAACAGTGGAGATTAAGAGCTTCATTCCTGAGTCGGGCACTGAGGTCAGAAAAAAAAAAAGAACAAAATAACCCCCTCCCCCACCTGCTGTGAACTCAGCACTTCACCTCTCCTGATGAAAATGTCTAAGGTCCGTTTCTCTTTCTGTCACGACTCTGCCGGACGGTGGCCGAATCAGAACTGCTCACGTGCAGTGGAAGTTTTCAACATAAAACCAGTAGTTCATGTGTTGACCAGCTCACTTCCTTCTCGCTTACTCAGCCAGAAAAGGATGTCCTCAGTCATTTTAAGGGAAAACTATCTGTTTTAGAAGGAGAACTCCAAACAGCAGGCTCTGCTGTTATCAGCTTGTGATAACATTGTTCTGTCAAAGCTATGGCCGAGATCCGGAAACAACATCCACTGTCAGATGAGACTGAGCTGCCACATGAGCAGGCATCTTGGAAAGCAAGTCAAACTGGAAAAGAAACTGAAAGTCAGGATCGTCTCCACCCTGACCACTTTAATTCCATCTGACTTTCTTTAAGTATTCGCTGATATCAAATCCTGATTATTACAGTAAATAATGTCAGCTCTGTGTTTTAAGTTGAAAAAAATTCACAACGACAGAACCTTGGCTGCAACTCTTGCATGTCAGGCGCTTGCATTACAGGCAGAATGTCATGGAAATCAACATACCTAAAATATTTAGCGTATGCAGGAACTCCTTCTGTAACATTTATGTTTAACCAGTTCAGACACCTTGAAGGAGGCAGATTTAGTTGCAAGCATGGAAAACATGAAGCAAAACAGAAAGAGATTAAAAAGGCAGATTGTTTTCATGGCAAAACTCTGCAGAACAATTTTCATTTCAAGCCTGATAACACTGTGACTTTTATATAAGATCTTCCAGGCGGGTGTGCTCACATGGAGCTTTGTCTGAACCTGTCCTGTGTTACCTAACAAGCTCCTGATCAAAAGCTTAACCCTTGTCTGCATCAGGTCATATGCCATGTTTCAACAGCTCACAGCCATTTCAAGTATTTACTGATGCTGGTCATTGATGGTGTTCCTTTCTGTGACCAGCCCCCACAGTGAAAGGAGAACACACACACACATGCTTCTGTGCCTTTGTAAAGACTTGCTTCCATTGTGCTGCTAATATGCTGTTGAATTCTGAGGTCCACGTATCTAAACCTCCCTAAAAAAACAAAGTATACTATTATAAAAGAGTCAATATAGTATATATTGGAATGAAGAGATGAGAGAGATTGTCGTCTTTGTGATGGTTATGTGAAGGAGTTATCAGGAGTCATTATCTTACATGCGGAGCACAGCATTTAAGGAAGTATAAGAAAAAAATCTATTTGAGAGCCAAACAGCTACACACAGCAGAAACATCTTAAGGGTATATTTTTGCTATCTCTAGCTGAAATTCAAAACTTTCTAACATTTCAACCGTCCTGCGGCCTTTAGAGATATGGTAATTTGGACACCACCAGTTTTTTATTCTGTGAGCGGTCTGGCAGGTGGGTGCGCTTTTACGATTTTTTTTTTTTACTTGTGTGGTTTCGAAAACTGACAGTCTGACGGGACAACCCGTCCGCTTCCCTGCTGTCAGACCGTGACAATTTCCACGCTAATATTGGAGGGATAAATGAATATTGCATCAGACTTTTGTTGTTGCCATTGTCTCCTAACTAAACAACAGCAGGTCGAATCAACTCCAAAAACAGTAGAAAGACAAAACTCAAGACCAAATTTAGAAGAATAGCGGCTCCTGGAGCTGGTTTTGTTGTTCTATCCCAAAAAAAATTTTACTTCTGGAAATTACAGCTCATTTTATAGGTAGGTTTACACATCAGCTGATACAAATTGATGGTTGGTTGGTTCATACGGTGGCCCAGAAGGGTCAACAAAATGCAAAAACAAAAAGTTTTAGCATAACTTCCTGTTGTGTTGTAGCATGTGTCAAACGTTGCATTATTATCATTTCAAAATGTTAAAAAAATAACGATAAAAATTCTTCAATATAAAAAGACCGTACCTGAAATTGGCCAATGAGTTTTATATGGGGTACAATGGGTGGCCAGTGTCCATAACCCAGTTGGAAATGAGAAGGTTGTAGGGACATCCCTAAATTTCATCAAGTTATCTACCTTACCCCCAGCGACAGTTCAGATTGAATACCTGAGATAGGTATAACTAATAATTCATAAATACAAAAAAAAATATCATTTGGGGTGTGTGAACACCTGGATGTAATATTGTCCAAATGTGATGATTTCATCCAGATATATACTCTGAATGAGTCACCTGTGGTGATTTAAATAATGACTGCAGCGTTTTCTCCCACAGATCATACACTTGACCCGACCGTTGGATTCTTGGCTGGAACACGTCAACTTCTGCACTCTGTTCGACTGCCTGACAGACGAGGAGGTGTTGCAGGTGTTTGCTGCTGCCGTTCTCGAGAGACGGATCATTTTCATTGCAGATGAACTCGGGTAAATTAACTCACACAGCAAACTATTTCAGTGTTTGGTATTTATCAGGACAGATGGACCTTGTTCAGGATGTCTCCTTCTTTTCTCCCTTTGGAGTTTTCCTGGGCTCATCTCCCTGAGAGGAGAACTCTCTGGAAGGAATTGTAGCAATGATATGCCGCATTAAATTATAGGGTATGTAAATAAAACATCAGTGTTACAAATATGAAGGAGCGATACATAATTAGATACAGCTCAGATCTCATCATTGTGTTCTTATCATGGGAGAGGAGCCGTCACGAGGTGTTGATTAACCAATCAGAGGAGTTTGGTATTTTTTTCTTTAGAACAGAGATTGTTTCGACTCATGAGAAACAAAAAATGTTCATGAATTATCATCAGAGATAAAATAAGGCCTCATGACATTGGATTGGAGCAATTTTAACATATTCCGACAAAACTTTTTTAAGCATAAAACTTCTTGAGGTCATAAAAAAAGTGTTATAAGAATATTAAAGAATTTTTAGAATGTAAAATTGACTTTTTTAAGCTTTGCATCATGTTATAATGTTAATCACTCATGGAAAACATACCTGGAGTTTTGCCTTGATTATTTTATGCATGTTTGAAAAATCCTTTAATCTCCATGACAACCATTCAGCTGTGCAATAGCCTGGGTGGACCAAGCTCCTCCTTCAAGATGCAGCTCCTGCAGTTTCCAAGTTTCCGACAGAGCTTTCCTCCCCCTGTCACTCATCCTCTCAGCTCTCCTTCAGACTAGCCAGCAGCAATTAGCAACTGGAACTTCTGAGCTCATTATAGGAGCTACTTCTCAGTGCAACGCTGGTAAAAACGCTGTTAAAGAGCTAATAGAGGAGCCATGTAGGTGGAGTTTGAGAAAGACCCAGAATTTTTAATGAGACAGAGGCCCAATTTCAAGGCGCTAAATTACAAAGTCAAATTTCTCTTGAGTCATGTTTGATAGATACAGTAATTTTATAACTGACGGTAACATAGTTACTTGACTGTGCTAAAAGGATTAGCACAGTCAAGTGCTAATCCTTGACTGTGCTAATCAAGGATTAGCACAGTCAATCCTTGATTAGCATTGACTAATCAAGGATGACTAATCAAGGATAATCATGTTTCTGCATGCAGAAACATGCATGCAGAAACATGCATGTTTCTGCATGTTATTTGGCAGAAACATGCATAACACTGCCCCTTTAAGTGTGTGTGAAAACAATCATGGCAAACTAAAAAAATCTAGCTGTGCTTCATCTGTGTTTCATTTTGACTCTTTCCTTCTTCTGTGGATGCATAAATTAATGCAATATGATGTGCCATCAGATTTGTTGATGAAGATGTCTGTCTGTCTGTCTGTCTGTCTGCAGCACATTATCTCAGGTCCTTCATGCAGTAGCAGCCCTCCTGTATCCTTTCACCTGGCAGCACACCTTCATCTCCATCGTCCCAGAAATCCTGATCGACGTGGTGATGGCGCCCACCCCCTACCTGCTGGGGGTTCAGAAGCGCCTGCTGGACCTGGTCACCGACCAGAGTGATGTGAGTCCGCTTTTGTTTTTCGCATCTTTCAACCTTAATGTGTTACTCATATGTTTATGTAGCTCACTGAACAAAGTGTTGCGCAACTCACGGTTTGGTTTGGGTACGAACAACTACTGACAGATGCCGAAGGCAATTATGAATGATGTTAATAATTTGGATCAAAATGACCAAGTCAGGGCACCATCTGGTTAATAAGGAGATTATAGCCAAAATGTTTTTCAGTCTCATTTATTGTTTAATGACAATATTATTACCTGCTAAGGGTTAGTTATTGAATGCAGTAGATGAAGGAATACGTTTGCAGATGGACCCAAAACGCAGCAAGCTTTAAATGTCAAGTTATATTGAATATTTAATGAAAAAATTAAAGAACAAAAAACTTACAAAAATCACAAAAGAATGGCAGGAAACATATATATATATATATAAAGTTCAAAAGGGTTTTGTGTTTCTGGAAGCGTTTGAAAAGGAATTTTCAGCTCTAAATGACTCTGCTACGCTGTTTCAATGATTCCTCAGTCTGAGTTACTCATAGCTTTAACTGTCTTGTGACAGCTACTGCTGGTTGACCTATCGAAGAATAAGGAGAAGACTTTTCTGGTGACTGTAAGTGCTACAAAAACTGCAGTATTTTTGCTTTAACTTAATATGTAATTTATGGAAACTGTTAAGTCCCTGCATTTAGTGAAATCTTCCTGTGCAGATTGGTGATGAGGATTCAGTTCTTCCCCCGAAGCTTCAGACAGAAATACTGGAAGCTTTGAGTCAGAGGAAAAAGGTGTCAGGTTAGTAAATTCCAGTCAAACTGGAGCGTCGGCGTGGGAGATCCCTACATCCCTTTTCTCTTCTTTTCTTTCAGATGTAGAGGAGGCGAAGAAGGTGGAGGAGGTGAACCGGGTGGTGTCTGAAGCCTTCCTCCATTTCTTTGTCAGAACAGTCGGCCATTACAGGTCCTACGTCAAGTACGCAAAAGAAGGTCCTGGCGTGTTTGAGAAAAGACGCTTCTACAAGGCCATCGAGTCCAAGACGACTCGACATTTTGTCAAGAAGTTCATCCAGACGCAGATGTTTGACCTGTTCATTCAGGAGCTGGAACAGCAGCAGCCATCAGGACGGCAGCAAGGTGAGAGCAGAGCATCCAGGCCGCCTTACTTCATCCCAGGTCCATCTTAACGGATGGCAGTCACACATTAAGCTCTCTAACCCACTCTCTTCCCCTGCTTCCTTCTTCTCACTCTGTGGATGAATGAGAAGAAGGAGGAATTTGTAAAAATGGCCCATCTCTTGATCCAGAAGTGTTTTCTATACCACTATCAGTATCTTGCAGAGGAGTTTTGACCCTCTCCTCTTTCTGTTCTGTTATAGCTTTAAGGGCACACCAATATTAAAATTTGCTCTGATATCAACATGGGAGCAGTGGTAATGGAAAGCCAATGTAATGTTCTGAAGACACGTCACCTTAACCTGCACGCTTTATCATTTATGTCTAAGGATATAGCTGCTTCAAGTTACAGATGATTAAATTGAAGGATATATCTGCACAAGTCATTAAGCTGAGGATCTAGTTCTAATAAACTCATATTTTGATTAAATTGTCAATAATAGCCATAACCTGCAGTGTTTGGCTAAAATGAGCTGGTTTACTATGTTGTGAATTGCTGATAATTCAGCTTGTATCGCATTTCGGTGGAGTTCTAGTTAATTGCTGTCAGACAGAGAGAACAGAAAAGGGTGATCTTTCACTTCAGAAACACAGTGGTTTGCTTTAAATATCATACATTTTAATGATTAAAGTTTCAGCTGTTTATTTCTGCTCCGCACTAACTGAAACTTTGCCATTTGCTCTTGCAGGTATATTTCACAGAAAGGTCACTGAATATCAGAAGAAGAAAAACGAGAAAACGAAGAAACACTAACTGACACTTTGGGACTCTGGGTGTAGATATAAATATGTATAGATATATAAGTATTTCAAGACCTTCATAGGAAAAGATGTGAATGTTGCACTGTGTTCTTTTTGTAATTATTTTTAAGTTTGCTTTTAAATAGTTATGTTCCAAAGTGTGAATTACTGTCTGACTGTGTTGCTGCTACTCACAGTGTCAAACACTGGTGTATGGGAGAGGTGTTCTCAGCCTGTGGCCTCCATGGCGGTGCTGATGAACAGGAAAATCATTTCCAATAAAGATTAGTTTAAGTCCATGGATCTTCCTGCTGTGATTTTAAGGCTCGAGGAGTTTAGTTTAAGAAGGCAGCTCATGTTTTCTGCCTCTTTGCAACTGAGCAGAGTCTCAAATTTCATCTAACAACTGACTTTTTTGATGTCTATGAATGGACACATTGCAGAATTTCATCTGATACAAAACTGATAATAAAGTGAAGTGTAAGCTGCTTTTGGTCACTTAGTTCCACAAACATCTCCACATGAACTGCAGTAAGCGCCCAAGAGAGGAAGGCTGTTGTAGGTTCGGTTTGAGAGGAAACGGGTTTAATTCCTTCTGAGCATCTCAGAAGATAGACTAGCTGTATCATCTGGACCCTTTTATTCAATAAAAAATAGCAAAATAAGAAGGTTCCCTTTCACTAAAACTATTAAGTTTGATTTTTTTTTTATTACTATTATTCACGATAGTAAAATTTTATGAATCTATTTTACAGTTTATGTAAGTATATAGCTACATATTGGGTCATGGACTTCACCTTCGTTGGCAGTCCCATCCTGGAGTCTTTCTGCATGGAGTTTGCATGTTCTCCCTTTGCATGTGATGTGTAGGTTCTCCCAAGGTGCTACAATTTCCTTCCACAGTCCAAAAACATGACCTCTAGCTTAATTTGTCCCTCAAATTTTTTTTTCATATAAAATCAAGAAAACTACAGACAACCCGGAACATCCTCTTTACATAGAAAACAAACATTGTCTTCAGTCGGAGGCTTCTTCAAATTTGTTGTAAACAGACTGCTACAGGAGATCAATCCAGCCCACAGCCTTCACCATCTACAACAGCTCTTCGAAAAACATCAGACTGAAATGAGCTGCAACAACATTTAATTTCCCTTTGGGATCAATGAGGTATTTTTGAATTTAATTTAACTGCAATGGCCTTCAGGTATATGTGTGAGTGTGTGTGTGTGTGTGGTGTTTTTTGTTGTTTGCCTAATGACCGCTGGAGATCAATAAGGTATTTTTTTGTGCAGCTCGACTGCACACGATCATCATCCCTGGTACACACGCGCCCTCTAGTGGTGCGCAGTAAAAGTTTTGACTTCAATCTTTTAGTTTACAGTTTCTTCTTGGTTGCTAAGAGACTTTGTGAGGCCTTCACAACAATGTGTGTGTGAACAAAGTCAGCATCAGTGATATTAACAGGTATTTGAAAGGTTTATTTCCCTAGCCGGTATATTAAATTCTGACAACTATTGATATAAATCATGAGATTAAGCTTAGCTATGAACTCAGATAATGTATGTTAACTCTAATGCTAGAACATTAATCTTATCTCACACTCTAAAATTATTTGGTTTTAGGAAGACTGTAATTGTAAACTTAATTGGAGCAACACTGAACTTCTTCTGACAGGCATTTGCTTTATAAAATGTTTTTCACTTAATCTTGATTTTTTTAAATTTTTTTTATCTTAAACTGGGATTTTCTGTGCAACAAAGCAAAACTTGAAATTCAGGCGATGTATCCACACTTACAGTAATGCATCTTCCAACTAATCCTTCTGCCTCTTTTAGTGGTGGAAGAACGATAAAGAAAGAAAAAAACATGTATTGAATGATTATCGTTTTTCTTATGAATGCATTTCCTTATACAGATTGTTAAACAATTAAACATTACATTATAAGCCCCACATATCATAGCCTACATTATAGCCTCCAATGGCTATCAAGTGAACTATCGGTACTTCCAGATAAAATAGCTGAAGTAGAGATTTACATTTTGCAGTTGAAATATTGTGTGAATGTACAATTTTACCTCCCAAATTTAATGCAATTTGTAAAACGACAATATGGATTGCATAACTTACCTCAGATTTATAGCTCTCACCCATGGAAGTCCATTTCTGCAACTCTGTTAAAATAATAATAACAATAATTAGCTCATTATTTTTCAGATACTATCTCATTATAATGAGATAATGTACTTTTTTTTTTAACAGAGTGGCAGAAACTTGCTTCCACACTCACCTTCTCTTCAGTGTAGAAGTTATTTTGTGATGTCTAAGGAGGATTCATCAGGAAAAAATATCTTTGCTCCAATTTTTTGCAGTTCATCCTACATTTTATTTTTTAATTTCAAGATTTTTTTTTCTTCAAATATATAGTTGACTATTGTCCAGACATCTTTGCCTCACAAAAAATGTGCTCACACGTAAGTGCTGCCACTCCTGAGCATATTTGGATATTGTAAAAAATTTTTTTTATTATTTTATCTAGGAAGGTTGTTGAGGACAACCTACTGTTCCATAACCTACATTCGTTTCGATTGCCCCAACAGGAAACAGAGCAGAGGTTGCGCTAACAAGCCAGTGTTGACAGGTCTTTAATCGTATGACAGGGCGGGTTGGAGCCGCTAGGTGTCTTACTGAGTTCAAAGACCGGGCGATCGCCGCCCTCATGATCAGTAGAACAAGAGAGAGAGAGAGCAGATACCGCACCTTCGATCAAGGTAAGCGAACAAAGACCTGACCAAGGAGAAACAAGAGGAAGGCGCTCTGAGTTAGCGTGATGAACTCTTAAAGTAGTTCACTGTCGAATAAAATAAAAGTTGTCTGTTTTCCAAGGTGTGCTGCTGGGTAGCTAACGTTTATCAGCTAACTTTCACTTAGCTGTTTGCTCAGAGAACTTTAACTTTTGCAGTTAACCGAAATAAACGCAGAGCTTCCCTTGGAGACTGTCAAAATAAAGGTCTAAATTGGGAACGCAGGTTGAAGTCTTTGCATGTCGGTTTTATTTTGAATTGCCTTTCCGGAATCATCATTACGCCTGCTGTGAACTTTAAAGCCAGGAACTTTAGAAGCTAACCAGCTAGCTAAACTGATGTTAGCAGGTAAAGACAGTGGTTTCTGAACCTGGAAGTTGGTGAAAATATACATTTATTGTCTCTGAATATGATTAAGGGCGCTAAAGGGCGTCAAATGGTGATTTGAACTGCTACCTAATTCACGTTTATGAACTTGGTGGAGAAGTGTTTTTGGTCCGTTGCTACCGAAACTAGCTCCTTGTTGTTAAGAGTGGCTGGCTCAGTTTTATTGTTTCCATACAGCAGCCCAGCTTCCTCCTCTACTTTATCGAGCTGGGACTTAGCTTGGTTTTAGTTTTCTTTTAAGAAGCCGGGCAGCTTCCAATAAAGTCAAAACATGAGTTTGTATTTCCTGTTAAGGACGCTGGGTCTTTTTAATAGTTTTAATTTCTGTAAGTGCTTAAGAACCCACTAATTTAAAAGATTTGGTGTATTGATTTTCTGTATTTTACCACTTTGTTTCTGTGTTTGCATGTGAAACCGTGGGATGGAGCTAGCAGCAGGTGTTGCACAAAAATATTTCCTCATTTTTGTGTAACATTATTGTTTCATCTCTGACTCTGTAACCAGCTTTTGTTTCCTTCTCCTTATTTTAACATTTGTCTAAATGTCTGATTTAATGCAGAGTTATCTGTACCTTTGTTAGTCTGTTTGAGATCTTAGCTTCATTTTCAGCATCTGCTTAAAATTCTTCCCAAAATTGTTAAAAACATTTAAATAGTACTGAAAGCTCATAGCAGATCATACAAGTGGATTTCTTTCAGCTTATCTGAAACCAATTGGGTTAGCTGTCCCTGATTGGAACCTTTCTACATTTTCCAACAATTTGTTGCTAAATACTTCTCCTCTGCAGGTTTTGAGTTATGCTACTATTTCATTTATCCAAATAAACAAACCTACTGACCTCTATTGTCTTCCTTTGTTATGGTATTAAGAGTGGAATAGTTCAAGGTGTTCACACCTGTCTCAGAGCCACTGTGTCCTACCAAAGTTCTTACTTTTTTCACATTTTTTTCTGAAACAGTGGAGGTTACATCCTAAAATATGGAATCAAGAAAAGTAAAAATGAGCATAAAACCTGTGTGGTATTATCGTAGTGTTTATTAGGGCAGTGCGGTCCGGGGTTGGAGTCCCAGCCTGGGGTTTCTTCATGGAGTTTGCATGTTCTTCCTGTGCATTCTGGGTTCTGTGCCTTCATTCCACAGTCCAAACATGATTTTTAGGTTAACTAAATATTCTAAATTGCCCTTGGGGTATCAGTGAGAGCATCCCTGGTTGCTTGTCTGTTGTCCTGGTATTCTTAGGACTTAAATGGGATTCAAATAAACTAAGTATGCTCAATATAACTACTGTATTATTTCATTGTACAGTTAAAAAAAACTATCTTGTTAGCTTGTATTATTGTAAAATGAAAACTCTTGTTGTGAAGACAGCTGGTCTCCACTGTTCTCCTCACTTGAAGGTTTGTATGTTCCCAGGTGAAGTATGGCGATGACTGGCCAGAGCTCGTGTGCTTCGATGAGTAACCACACCAAGGAACGGGTCACCATGGCCAAAGTGACCCTGGAGAACTTCTACAGTAACCTCATTGCTCAGCATGAGGAGAGGGAGATGAGGTGAGATTCAGATGTTTCAGCTCTGCACATGACGCTCATGTGTTATAGCAAAATCTCACATGTAAACAATTTCTATTAAAACCCATCTTAAGTTAAAAAACATAGTTGTTTTTGTTTTGCTTTTTTAAGCTTAAACGAGGAACATGCTTCATCAGGATGTGGGCTATGTCATAATGAAGTAAGGGCAGGGCTGCTTCCTGTTGCGGCAGGTTGCATCACAGAGTTCACTGCTCATCATCCCTTTTAGGTTTTATTTCTGCAATACATGCAAGAATCTTTATTTTTTTTTTTCAAATGTAGATATTACGTAAACTAACCAGTGATGCTGTATTAAGAGCATCACTGTTGAAAGGGGCTCTAAAAATGTACTTTAATAATTTGTTAGTTATTTAATTGTTGCTGTTTTATCTTTTCCACACTAAGTGAAAACCCCAGAAACTGTGTATGTAGCCACTGCAACAAGTAAAATGTTTTAATACTTTATGGTGGAGGGCTGATGCTGTGGGCTTGTTTTGCTGCCAAACCACCTAGAGTTGACACAGAGCTTCCCAATCCTCTGCTTTTCATTGCTTAACTTGAACCACTTCCTGATTTCATAACTCTGTCCACCGCTTTTATAATCCAGATCAGTTGGTATCCAATCAGATTCTTAATACAACATGTTTGTTCAAATGAGTTCCTAAAACAGATCAGTGACTGGGGCTGAAGATGACCGACATGTGGAGGCTGCTGCAGACTGGAAGCAAACAGCTTTAACCTCTGCTCAAAACAACCTTCATAAAAAAACTATGTGCTAGCTAAAAAATATTGATGTTTGGCCAATTGTTACAGCGTATTTCAATTAATACATCTAATAGCCCAAAACAAGTGAATGATCTCAAATCTGAAAACGGACAGAATCAATGTGATGCAATGGTTCAGTCAAAGTTCAGAGCTACACCCAAGAGCCGGAATGAAGATGGATGAACTTATGCTTTATCAGAACTTAAGCCTGAAGAAGATTTTGTGTCAGTCGTGACATCACAGTTGGACCTGTGATCAGGTCTGAGTATTCCCAGACCTTTTAATTGGAGGTCTGGGAATACCACAAAGTGTTCAATAACAGCCATATATAAAGACCTAGGAAGAACCACATTGCTGGACCTCAGTGCAGCTTTTGACACATTACATACAGTATTACTGAAATGGCTGGAGAGTTTCAGTAATATGTGATACAGAGAGTACAGTTCCAGAGAGTACTGTGCTCTCCGGTCCAAGTGCAATTTTGGATTCATCAACAGATTAAGATGACGTAGAAGATCCCAGAGTTGTAAGCGTCAAGCCACACTAACTGGTCTTAGCAGACTGATCGACATTTCATATGTCAATGTCTCCTGATAATTGTCCTGCTGTTTTGTTGATAATTTGTTGAACAATAAATATATATCTTAAAAAAAAAACAACAACCTGGAATTTCTTAGTTTCAATAGGTAACTTCTCATCAGAATGGACAGAAGTCACATGTGGGATAACCCAAGGCTCGATCCTGGGACCTCCCCTATTAAATATCTACATGCTCCCATTAGATCAGTTTATAACAGAAGATTAGCTATCATAACTATTCAGATGATAAACAATCCTACATTACGATGTCACCAGATGACATTCAAGCACTGAACAGATGATTAGAACAGATAGATGTGTAGACGTGCCATAGCTTTCTCCAGCTGAACAGAAACAAAACTGAAGTTGTTATTTTTGGGCCTGAAGTGGAACGATCTAGTGTCTGCACACAGACTCAGTTATTACAGCTAATGATCAGGCCTGAAATCATAAAGACGTTTACAAAGTCGACCTTCTATCATCTGAAGAACATTTCCAGGATTAGAGGACTTATGCCTCAGTGAGATCTAGAGAAACTCATCCATGGGTTCCTTTAGACGCATTGATTACTGCAACAGCGTCGTCAAATATTTGTCTAAAAAAATCAACCAGACAGCTGCAGCTGATTCACAGCACTGCTGTTCACTTTATCACTAAAACCAGGAAGATGGAGCACATCTATCTTCTGGTCTTTCTGGTGCCAGTAACTCAGAGAATAGACTTTAAAATACTATTGTTAGTTTTTAAATCACCGAAAGGCTTAGCACCACAACACATTAAAGATTTGTTGTTGTATCAACCTTCCAGACCTCTCAGGTCTTCTGGTTCTGGTCTGTTCTGCATCCCCAGTTATTTTTGTCTCTGGTTTCTCAGTCGATGACTGTGTGTTGTTTTTATGACTTTTTAGTCTTGTGGTTTTATGGTATAAAGCACTTCTCTTTTTGCTGAAATGTACTGTACAAATAAACTTGATCTCTACAGACAGCAGAAGCTGGAGAAGGTGATGGATCAGGAGGGGCTGGCTGATGAAGAGGTGAGACTCTACAACACAACTCAGATGAATGCACAGTTGGTCATTCATCTAAGCTGTAAATACACATTTATTACTATGAGAGTATAAATCCCTAATAGAACAGGCATTCAAGTTTCATCTAAAGTAGACGGTGGGTAACTTTGACAAAAGTCCTTCTAAATGTTCTAAGATTATAGTGGCAGGAATGTTTTTGTGTTGGTGCGGTTATGTATATTAATTTGTGAAGGGTTATTTAATTTATGCTGGTTTGGACAATTGTAAATAAAGTTTTTATTATTAAAAATTCCAGTGTGTGTATCAGGCATGCCAGTAATTGTTTGAACACAACTCATTCTGAAAATACTCTTTTTTTTCAGAAACGTCTCCGGCGTTCTGAGCATGCCCGGAAGGAAACAGAGTTCCTGCGTTTAAAACGCACTCGGCTGGGACTGGAGGACTTTGAGTCCCTGAAGGTGATTGGCAGAGGAGCCTTTGGAGAGGTACATTTTTACTTCTTAAGCGAATGTAGATTGTGACAAAGATTCAAGAACGAAATGTGTTAGAAGACCAGCAAAAAACATGAGTAACAATGGAATACACCCCTTCTGATCAGTATTTAGCAGCTGCACCTTGGTAGAGAGTCGGTGTGGACAGGCCTCATGCTCTATAGGTGCTGTACTGTCTGCAGGGTTTCCCCATGTCAAACATTCATTTCTTCTTACACTAGCAACTTGAGATCATGTTAACTGTAACAGCTTAGTCTTTTATAGAGGGGACATTTTGTTTCCACAAAATTGTTTCAGATCATCATTTGTGTTGTTCTGTCTGCAGGTTCGCCTGGTGCAGAAAAAAGACACGGGGCACGTCTACGCCATGAAGATACTCCGTAAAGCTGACATGTTGGAGAAAGAACAGGTACACACACACACACACACACACACACACCCAGGTACGCTCCTTTGCACGAGTTGGGTTTACCTGAAGCATCGGCTGCGCCTGCAGGTGGGCCACATCCGTGCTGAGCGGGACATCCTGGTGGAAGCAGACAGCCTGTGGGTGGTGAAAATGTTCTACAGTTTCCAGGACAAGATGAACCTCTACCTCATCATGGAGTTTCTCCCTGGAGGTAAAACTTTGTGAAGATTCTTACAAAAAAAAGGAATGCCGACTCAATTGTAATGCTCGGTATTGAACGGTGCTAAATGTAGTTCCGAACATGGTTATGGAGTCCTCACTGTAACCAATAACGGCAACAATAATAGTCAGGAAAAGTAAAATAAGGAATAATAAACACATCAAGAATATGGGACTAAACGCTCCAAGTTACTTTCCTTACTCCTCTTGAAGACTGATAAATCCGGCATAGAAGTGTACACTTTTAAATAACTGTTTATTTAAAAAACATCTTTTATTCATAGAAAAAAATAGCTTCTGCATTTTCAGTTCAAAGTTTGGTTTTTCAACTTGTTGAGGGGAAGAAGAGACGTAACTGGATATGTCCACGTCCTCCTGTCTGCTGCAGGAGACATGATGACTCTGTTGATGAAGATGGACACCCTGTCAGAGGAAGCCACTCAGTTCTACATTGCAGAGACGGTGCTGGCCATCGACTCCATCCACCAGCTGGGCTTCATCCACAGAGACATCAAACCTGACAACTTGCTGCTGGACGCCAGAGTGAGTCCAGTCCAACCATTATCTACCAGCATTTCTGTATACAGTCATAAGGAACACCGATGTCTCTATAGGCATTGTCTCCAAACATGTATACCTTGTATGAAAATACTTTTAAATAGAATTGAAATATTGTCTGTAATTTTTACACCCTCTGCTTTATTCAGGATAAATTACCTCCTTATGATTGTAACTAATCATCTTCTGACTAAGAAAATGTGCAAAATGCGATTATATACAAGCCTGTTGGCTAATTCAGATGTCAATAAGCCTCACACACGAATGTCCAAGAAAATAAAATTGAGATTTTGGCTTTCTGGGGAGAATGACAATGTGCTTGGTTATTGGGCAATTATTATTGTGCAGAATTATTATGCAACTAAATGAAAAGCCCACATTTTCACATATCGCTTTATTTTCATCTGTTGAAGTGAAAATGGCAAGCAACTCAAAACTTTCCAATAAACATTTGTATTACGTTTTTATTATCTTAAAAATGATGGTGGCACAAAGGAAAATCTTTTCTGCACAAATTTTTGACACCAATTTTGTTAGACCTGGGTAATGTGGGGGAGCTGGTTGACCTTTTGACCCTTAAACTTTCATTAATATCTTCAAAGCAAATGAAGCACAAACAAAAAAATGATACTGCACAAATGTTTGGCACCAATTTCTTTAGATCTGAACTACACTCAGGTAGCTACTCCAGGTAGGTTGGAGTGTTAGGATGTGATGGAAGTGGAAGATGATGGCTTCCTGGTAGCCTGCATCTGGGATCTGATTCAATGAGCTGGATTCCTCAGGAGGCATTTCCTAATAGCTAATCGGTGACCAGAAGATGTTGTCCAAACAATAAGGCATTAAAGTCAGAGCAAGAGGAATATTTATGACATTTTATAGCTGGCCTACACAGCCACCCTGTTTGGCTCAGCACTTCTCTCTTCTCAGTGCAGGACGGTGGTTTACAGTGCAGTTATTTTCTGCCTCACAGCGTCAAACTGGTGCATTGCATATATCACAGGCAAACCTTAGCGATTTGATAAAATTAAAACCTTGACAGAGTCCACGCCTCCTGATAGTTTCACACTTGATTTTTGTGGAATCCTTGCCCATTAATTTTGTCTTTTTTTTTCTCAACACTTTTCTTGTCACCCTGTTGACAATTTGCAACAAAATGTTTGGTTCTGTGACCACACCTCAATATCTGAGCAGTTTCAGTAGCACTACATCCCTTTGAGAGACTTTTGATGACTTTTGTTTTTTCAGAATCAGTAAAGTCTTTTTTGCCCATTTTGTCTAAGGAGAAGAAGCTGCCTGATAATTATAGACATGTTGATATGGGATGATGACCTCTCTAGGCCACACCCCATCCCATTACACAGATTCACATCGTCTGCTGTGTTTAAGATTAAAGTTAATCCAGCTTGGAGTGAGAAAGTATTCCTAAAAATGTCAAAATACTCACTTGCCTAATAATTGTGCACACTGTAGAGCCCAGCCATTATTGGTCTATTCAGCGTCTGGGAAAAATCAAACAATATTCAATATTTTCCTCTCAAAAACAAGGTTGGATTAATAAAGACACCTTCAAAATTTTTTTTTTTAATTGCAGAATCCAGCAACTCTTGTCACCAGGCATATTAGGCATACTCAGTCTGAATGCTGGCTACATAAACACTTATTAAGGCCAACACAGCCTTTCACATTATGCGTAATGCATACAAATATAATGTGCAGCTCTACTGTTTCCAGCTTGTCACTCCTATCTGATCCTATCTATAATTCGTCCACTAACGGAGAGTTCTGTGTTGGTTCAGGGTCACGTGAAGCTGTCGGACTTCGGCTTGTGCACCGGGCTGAAGAAGGCTCACCGCACAGACTTCTACAAAAACCTGAATTACAGCCTGCCCAGTGACCTCAGTAAGCAAAGTCAGGCAACGTTTCACTTTACTCCTTCCAGCCGTCGTTGCCGTCGTAATTGCATCCTCAGCTGCTTGCGTCTGTGCATGGTGTATCATTTAATGCTAGTTTGTAGTGAGGGACAAAACACACTAAGACTTGTAAACAGTGGTAACTTGTCACCTTTATCAGACTTTTTCAAAAGGTGAATATGTTAAGGCTTTCTAACTTTTTTTTTCTTTTTTTTTCCAAAATTTGCAACAACATTGCTATAATTCAGCTTGTCCGAAGAGGCAAAGTGCATTGAAAAAGGCCTCATCTATTTCCTATAATTTTTCTGAGACCTATAGGTGCTTGCTTATATTTCTAGTGTTGTCTGTGTAACCAGCATGGCTGCTTTGCTTGTTTATGTGCTTTCTTCAGTCATTCTGAAAACTTTTTAGATTGTTTCTGTTAGACAATTTGTCCTGCAGCTTTTGGCAATTGTAGGAGAACCAGTGCTAATAATCACTCTCATGGATTATGGATGAGAAAAATTTCATCATAAGCTTTATTTTGTTCAGTTAGCCAAACAAGGCAGAGAGGAGGAAAACAATCTTGTTTTGTTTTAGAGATAAAAAAAATTTTTTTTTGTCCTTAACTAATAGTGAAGTTGATCCTCAGAAACTGATGGTTTGTCTGTGCAGCCTTTCAGAACATGAACTCTAAAAGGAAAGCCGAAACCTGGAAGAGGAACAGGAGGCAGCTGGTAGGTCTGAACAGATCTTACTGCACCTCATTTACATTTTGGTTACATGTTACAGGAAGTGGTATTTTGTCTAGACAGTCTATAAGAATTTGTAAATACCTGCTAACATGAGCAATACTATGTCATTTATATATTATTTTGTTTTTAACCAAACCACCAAATGTCTTTAAAGCTTCACAGAAAACTTTTTTCTGCTCCAAATCTCTGCTTTAAGTAAAACCTGGATTATTAACAGATTGTTCACTATGTGAATGATAGTAATAATATGGCAAAAGATTTAAAGCGTTCCTATGCACTGTGAAATGTAAATGAAAGTAAATTCAGGTATTTATATAGCTACAACACATCATATCAAGGCTCCTTCAGTTCAATCATACAAATCCAATTGGACCTGGTGACAAAACAGTGCATCAAGTTCACTTTATTATTCACACTTCCAGACTGAACTGGTGTGTGTGTGTGAGAAAGTAACCAATGTTTGAGTTCAAGTAAGAACAGCACAGAATAATGTGTAAACAATCAGCCTGTGATTAGCCAGTGGTTGAGAGCAGCTGATCAGATCAAGATGCAGCAGCACAGACGACATAACCTCTAAAGCCTCTGTAGACCTGATGGTTATCTGAGTGTAATGATTATTTTGGTAATCGATTAGTCTGACAATTCAGTCTGTTATAAAAAAATGGCCCATTCTTCAGACTTTATCATTTAACCACGTAAGCCTTTTTATGCAATATTAGAAATACATTAAAAGGTGGAAATAAATAAAGAATTGAATTCCTCAAGAAAAGAAACATTTTATTGTCTAAAATGGAATGTCAGAGCAGGTGAATCTTAAACTGGCTTTTTTCCTCCCCAGTAAATGGCTCTTTTTGTGTCACAATGCTCCAGTTAACGATTAATCAATTACAATTATTATTTGAATAATCGATTAATCACGAGTAATTAATCATTTAAGCCCTACCTGTGTGCTGTAAAGACTGTGTGCTATTACTGCGGCCTGCTGTTGACATGAATGAAAACGTAATTCTTCCAGATGCATCCCAAGGCTTTGAAGCCATTTTGGCACCAAATAAGTGACGTCAACTTTAGGAATGTCTAAGTTCACGTACAGTCATAACTCTGAATGGCCTCTAAAGGACTGAATGGGATGCTTTGGATTCCTTGGAACTATGTGAAGCCAGTTGACCCAAAGAAGGAACTCAATAGACAGTATTGTGGTAGTTGCACCACACAATACTGTCTGTGGATCTTATTGTTTCTGCTGAAGCAGAGCAGGTTTCTTCTCTCTGAAGGAGAGATGGTCTTCATGCTAATGTAAGGGAAACTCTTGTGATAACAAATGTGTTTTAATTGTTTCTCTCTCCCTCAGGCGTTTTCCACAGTGGGAACGCCAGATTACATCGCTCCTGAGGTCTTCATGCAGAACGGATACAACAAGCTGTGTGACTGGTGGAGCCTTGGCGTCATCATGTATGAGATGCTCATAGGTAATGCTGGGGCCGCCTGCCGCTGTGTACCAGTGTGTTGTTGGGGTGTTATGTGACGTACGGCTGGTCTGCTGCAGGGTACCCTCCGTTCTGCTCCGAGACGCCTCAGGAGACCTACAGGAAGGTGATGAACTGGAGAGAGACGCTCACCTTTCCCCCAGAAGTGCCAATATCAGAGAAGGCTAAAGACCTCATTCTCAGGCAGGAGAACAGACCTCATTCACTTTGCATCACCTCTACCGAACAATGAGTTTTGATTTGTGAAAGAATGTGCTGTAAAGCGTTCCAGCTGCTGATCAGCTGTGCGTGTTCAGGTTCTGCTGTGAGGAGGAGCACAGGTTTGGTGCTGCCAGCGTGGAGGAGATCAAGTCCAACCCGTTCTTTGAGGGGGTGGACTACGACCACATCAGGTAGGACAGCTGGCCGCTCAGCGCCGCGAAACAAACGTTGATGTTCAGAATTTCAGCAAACGACTCAAGTCTTCTGTGTCTTCAGTATAATTGGGACTTTGCCGTTTATACATGGATGTCTTATGTTTTACCGGTCAACGTTAACTCATTAACCTGAAGATTTCAACGTGTTAATTTTGCATAGTGCAGATTAATCAAACTACCTATTTTGACCTAAAAGCCTCTGTCCCATGGAGGCCTGCCTCGTTCTGTTCAGTTATGGACTCCACACACAAGTCTATAACTCGACAAACGACAGCGAAAGGTTGAACCTTTTTCAACTTTCTTGTGTTGCTCCATTAGCCCAAGTGTCCACGTCTACATGCACAAGCTCAAAATTTCACATGCAAGCATTATGTCAGTCACTCAGCTGGATGAGGACAAGTGGCTACCGCCTCATCATACAAATACCATTGGAAATTATGGATGGGAACATATATAATTAATGTGTAAAGGTCCACTATTGGGCTCCCTTAAACAAGCTAAGATAGTCGGTGGCCTGTTCAAAACATGTTCATTACATTTAACACAGCTAATCATTCTTAGTTATAGAGATTTCACCTGATCAGTTCAGATGATGCAGGTGACCTTTAAAACAAAATGGCTTCCTTTAAACCTTCCTGAATATAAAAACCAGGAACTGAGACTCTTCAGACATGTTTAGTTTGAGACAATAATGCAGTTTCTTAACTGTATGCACGTTTTCAAAAAACCGTGCGCTCGTTTTCTTAAAAAGTGAATACAATGGCGGTTTTTGATATGGGCTGGATTGGCACATGCCCAGGGCGGCATCAGACAGGGGTGGGTTAAGCAAGAAGTTGAAAATAAAAATAAACAAAACAACAAATAACGTGCTTCATAAATGAATTATGAAGTTTCTGTAAACAAATTGCCCCTCAAAAAAAAAAAGTTTAGATGAGACCGAAGCACCAGACTTATGACTTTTGTCATCCAGTTTTTGGTAGAACGAGAGAGAGAGAAAAGAGAAAAACAATAAATCATGTCAAAAGAAATAGTTTTAATTTCTATTTACGTGATAGAATGATGACATGAAACCCTTACATGCAATTAATTGATTTATTGCTTATTGCAAAAAAAAAAAAAAGAACAATTCTGGATTTGGCCTCATATGAATCTCTTTTGTGGCGCTAAGTGGACTGTGGCACAGTCCACTGTGCTGTGCGTTTTGTTTAATCTGATTGCGTCTCAGATGAGCAGTGTCTCCCAGTCAGCAGACCCTCTCCTCCTCTCGTCCTGCAGAGAAAGACCTGCTGCCATTCCCATAAACATCAAAAGCATTGACGACACGTCCAACTTCGACGAGTTCCCCGACTCGGACATCCTCACTCCAACTAGTAAGCCTCCTGTTTTCTGGTTGCCACGTTACACTTTGTGCCCGAACGGGAAAGTGGTTTACTACCTTTCTGTTTGTTTTTGTTTTGTTTTTTTTTCCTTCAGCCACCCAAGTGTCCAATCACAGCGAGGCTGACCTGAAGAACAAGGACTGGGTCTTCATCAACTACACCTACAAGCGCTTTGAGGGTCTGACGGCTCGAGGAGCCATCCCATCTTACATGAAGTCTGGGAAGAGATGACTGGCTGGAAGCGGACCCTGAAGGAATGCTGCGTGTGTGTGTGTGTGTCAAAGCACACACACCTCTGCTCAGTTATCAGAGCAGCAGCCAGCAGAGAACCAACACAGCTCATCCTCATTCATTGCTTTCCATAGGAACCTTCATGGAAACTACTTGCTGCCTTCACTTTAGTCCAAGCTTCTGAGGGTACCTCTCCACTTCCCGTTGTCACAGACTGAACTGGGATGAGTCGGACTTTCTTCCTCTGCACCAGGGAACGGTGCATTTTGTCTCCAGGTAACCAGCATCATTACATTCCCTCTCTGTACCAGCATCGTTGGCTCGGATCTACCAAGGGCTCTTCCTCCAGACGGGAGCGTTCTCTCCTCGGCCCGCTCTGGGGGCTTCATCAGCTCAGACATCGTATCGAGTCATCGCTTTGAAGTGAACCGGGCGCTCTTCAGGGATTCTGTCCTCGTTCTTTTCTTTCTCACCATCACTTAACCAAAGACTGAAAGAACTTCTGCGCCATCTTCCTCTTGGAACTTTTTTTTTCTAAACTTCCAACTTTGTATTTTTCTAGGATCCAGATTTGCACGATTTTGCTCTTTAACGAATGCAAAAAGTGGGCGAATTATGCATTTTGTGGAACAAACATAAGGTCTTGTTACATTTTTGTGATGAAGCATGTAAACTTCAGCACCTTAGGTGAAGTGGCTGAAGATCCAGCACAGCAAGCACCTCCCCCAGCCTGCTAGATCCTGCATTGTGTAAAAGCTTTTTTTTAAAAATATTACCTTTTAATAATAAGTAGGGGGATTTCATTATTTTAAATTGGGCAGTGGTTAACGGCGTCGCTATGAAAACGAGAGGCTTTCATAGTTCAGGTCCTGGTTGAAGAAGCTTCAATAAAATAAAAAGATAAATACTCTTCTACCATTCTTCTTTACTTTCAAGAAGTGACATCAGATCCCAGATCAGCTTATAAACACTTGAATGTGTTTCAGTAAATGTACAGCTTAGACTTTCTCGTCGCCTAGGAAACAGCTTGGCTGCCTTCCAGCTGAAGCTCTTCCAGCAGAAAGTTCTCACACACACACACACACACACACACACATCTCTGACCCTGCTCTTCTCCAACAATTCATCTGAGGGATTCAGTTAATTTAAAACAGTTCATTTGACTCGTTGATAAATGGCTAATTGGAGCTAATTAATAAACTTGTAAAGAGATTTAAGAAGAAAAAAAACTACTTTGAATTGTTTTGACCTAAGATATGAATTGCTGGGTTTTTATTAACCAAAATAAGTAAAACACATCCAGTTAGGCTCCGTCTTGCTCACCCTGGCAGGTTCTGATTTAACGTAATCTTTTGGACGTCTCAACGGGACGTGAATCTGACAGAACCAAAGATTAGGGTGATGGAGCAGAGGACCGCCAACCTCTAAGATGTGAAGCTCATCCTTAAAAATCAAAAACAGATGGAGGTGAAGACATGCAGAAGCTGGTCAACAAATATAAAAAGAGAAAGTAAAGTCTTTTCCATTGATTATCGAGTTTTTCTTTTTTTGTTAAACTGTAAGAAATTTTTATTTCATGTCCCATTTTGGTGGCCCTGCTATAGGAAGTGCCTGTTCCAGTTTCCAATCATAAACCTTAATCTTAAAGCAAACATAAGAACTACCAGTAAATCTGCCAGGGATATTAATAATTTTCAGCATAACTATATGTGAAATGAAGCCCCTAAAATATAATTTTGGTTCCACATGCAGAGTGCCTGGTTCTCCTCTAAGCCCCGCCCTCTTTCTGCTGCTTTAACCTCTTATGCTCACAGCGTTGCAGTCGTTCTCCGCCTGCTCACGATTGCTTAGCTAGCTGGAACGTCAGCTGAGGGTGCAGCTGAGTCGAGCTGTCGGGTCGCCTCTCTGAGAATCTGCACATGTTGCTGGTTTGTTCCTAAGAAATCCTCCTGAGCATTCGCTTCAAGCACAGCAACTAAGATCCAGTTTGGATGTTTCTTTAGTAGCACAGGGATGAAAACTTTCCAGTGAACACAATATCCAATATGCTGTCTTATTTTTATTTTTTAAATGAATGTAAATTTTTGCAGTTTGATTTTTAGTTTTACTCACAGGAGTTTAAGTATGTTGCTGTAAATGAAGCCTGGACCACATGTTTTCATTTTATTTGGACTTTGACACTTTAAGTTATGAGGTGAAGATCTGTCGAAGCCCATTCCCGCCCGGCGACACCAGCAGACGCAGGAAGTAGGAAAAGCTTTTTGTTTTTGTCAAACGTTTTGAGTTTTCCCACACAAAAAGTGACAAAGAAACCGAAATAAAAAATGTTGAGAAGGTGACAATCTGATATTTCCAGATATTTAAAGAGAGAATGTTAAGTGACCTACAACAGAAACGTGTATCTTTTAGTCTAATTTCCAACTTTTTTTTTTTTTATCTATCCAGTCCAGCAGGAATGGTCTTCCATATCAGTTGTGCTATAGTGTGTTCAGGTAGTGTGTAGATGGGCAGCAGCACATTATACAATGTTTTAGAGAAGCATATGGTGGAGCTTTTTATTTAATTATATATATATATAAATATAAATCTATTTTTTAAACTGCTTGTGCTGTTGAAGAGCTTGTGCTTTTCAGGCTTTAACCAAACAGCAACATGTACGCTGAGAGCAATACAACACATGGAGTGATTTCTGAAAAACGTGTGGGTGAGATTTTAAGTCTCTGGGACAGGATGGCATGTGGGTCTGTGTGGAGTGTTTATTTTATTTTATTTGTTATTTTTGGCAGAAGTTGCTCATGTGTGCATGTAACATATGTTGCGTCTGAGCGGGACGGATGGGATTTGGGAAGCTGAGTGTACAATATTTAAACTACTTGGTATGTATTGTGTGACTGGTGTATTGTTTTCTGCTATTTGACAATGAATTACTCTGCACTTAATTTGGCCTCCTGTTTTCATTCACATGCTTTTTGATTGGGATTCGAAGCTACTGGGGACTCTGGTGTGTGTTTACATCACCAGACAGCAGCCATATGGATGACTTGACTTTCATGGGCAAGTCGAGCCAATTTAACAACACCTACCATTTTATTGCCACAAAAGAGATATTACATAATCTCAGATTTGAATTTCCCTTTTCATCCAACCAAGAAGTTGATTTCTGTTTGAATTGCTCAAAACATAATGTAACGTAAATTAAGAATCAGCTCAAGAAGAAAAAGTTTTGATTGACATTTCATTGAAAATTGCATATTAAAAAAAATTTAATCTTGTCAAAAATCAGTGAAAACAGCAATCAAGCCCTAGTTATATTTGCTGAGCAGTTTGGTAAAATGAAAAGATAACTTTAATGCCAAGCCTCCTAGTGGTATGAATAATTGTGGACTTCACTGTAGGTGTTAAATTCAATTCAGGTATAGTCATATTTAGGGTACTTGTGGCCAAAGTCAGCATCATTGCTATCAGAGAATTCAAATCAAAACGATTTCATGAAAATGGCAGAAATGTTATTTAAACCGGAGTCACATTAGTTCAAAGGCTCATTTATTTAAAATGTATATTGCTCTTACAAATTAAAAGATTTTCAACAAGAAAAAAAATCTTATTTGAAACTAAACGTTTCACTTTGACAAAATACATTTCTCTTTTATTTTCTAATGATAATTATTAACTGCAGAATGGAGTTTTTCATGAAATATCCAAGGCTGAACAGGAATTTGAAATATTAAATTTTTTCACAGCAAAAAACACAATAAGATCTGAGTTTATCCTTAATGTAGCAGAAGCTTTATCGTGACGCTGGAAATATTCCACAAGAACAATCTGTCAAACTAACCTTACGATTCCTTAAGGTCCTGACAAGTTTATTTTTTAATTAGCTAGTCAAAGAAAAAGCGACATGTTTTTATCAGAGTCTTTCATGAATAATTTTTCTCAGTTCCAGAATTTCCAGCAGAGCTGATCCAAAAAAGGTCCACTTTAGAACTAGAACAAGCTAAAAACAGCTGTTTCATCATCCATCTAAATCATAATGCTGACTATAAGCACATGCTTGTAGCATAAATTGAGCGCATAAAATAATATTCAAACAAAACATACCAGAAGAAATGATCTGATGAAGTTAAAGATTGAAATCACCGCTGGAATTCCCAGATATCAACATTTACATCATCTGATTGATACAATCCAAACATATCCTGTTCTCTTTAGGACAGACGGACAAGGCTCAGCAGGCTGGAAGGTTCTGGTCTCCATGACGACTGAATACACAAATTAGGAGGAGCTCCAGTTCAGCTGTGTGTGTTCCAGCTGGACGTCTAGCTGTAGTTCCTTAGAAACACCAGCCTATGAGGCAGGAACTTCTCTCGACACAAAGGACACTCGGCCTGGATCACACAACACACACACACATTTCAGTGTCATACAACCTGCTATAACTTCTCTGTAGACATTATTTATTTCCATTTTATTGCTGTTGTGAATTTTGCACAGCACAACCATGAAACCATTAAAAATATTCTCAGATGGATGATTTTTGATTATCTCTGCATATATTTATTAACATCTTATCTACGTTATGCTGCACAAATGTTGACACCAATTATGTTTTATTTGCAAAAGGTGGGTTTGGAGAAGGGGGGCAACTTTGCTCATGTTTCTCAACCTAAAATTCTGCATATGGAAACAAAAAGTGTCGGTAAATATAGGTTAATTTTGATTAATGTTGTCACTGCAATATTAAGAAACAGCGACAGAATGACAAGCTTCTCTGATATCGTGCAGAATGAAATGTCTTCCCATCACATTCGGACCTTATTTCACTTTTTTTGAACATTTATTCAGTTGATTTTCCTTCTGTGGATCCTTTAAATTCACATGCAACATAAAACTGATCTTCACATGTCCGGATGACTCTTTGGTATATACAGCTCTGGAGAAAATGAAGAGATCACTGCATTGAAAACCTCACAGTCATTCACAGCTACCTCCCTCCTCATTTAGAACTCTATCTATCTATATATATATATATATATACATATATATATATGAATCAAACATGTTTTTATTACATGTTTGATTCATGTAATAAAAAGGAGAGTTCAGAGAAGAGGAAGTTGGTGTTTGTTATCAGACGGCTGGATGGAGGTGGGTTAGCTGTGTCGTCCAGCAAGTCTGGAGCTGACCAGAGAGTCTGACCTTGGTGTTGCACCACTCGGCGATGCACTCCCAGCAGAACAGGTGTCCACAGGGGGTGCAGGTGGAGTTCCTGCGGGCCTCCAGGCAGAGGATGCAGCGCGCAGGATGGGGCCTGGAGGCGGAGCTCGCTGGGTGCCGAGGACTAATCACACACAGGAAGCTTTTATGAAGGACTTTTATGGCAATGTTTTCATTTAATTAGAAAGAGCAACACATTTCTATCCAAAAAAAAAAATCTCTAAAATGGCTGAGAATCGTTTGAACCAGGAAAGTGAGCATGTGGTGTTATGGCGCTCTACCTGAGGCTCCTGTAGAGCTGCCACTCCTGCCTGGCTCTCTGCCTCTGCCTCAGGTTGTTGAGCTGCAGACTCAGAGTGATGAGCAGCTGGAGGAAAGATACGCAACCCAGCAGCCGGTAGCTTCTCCTGATGGACGAGTCATCAGCGTTCGGCCCCGTCACACACAGCTGAACACACACATGCACACACACCACTGATAACTCAACATTTAGTTCCCTGATCTTAAAAGCATTTTGAGATTCATAACTATTGCCGTTTTGGTTCCATCTGACTGAAAACATTGCAAGTTACATCCTGAAAAATAACAAGGAGCCGTAGAAGACTGAACTTACATGTATGACATCATTTCTTTCAGGAGGAAATATACTGAAATGGAATCATATGGACATTACTTTCAATCTCAAGTTGAATATTTAATTACATAAAACTAACAACTGAATGTTAATTTGAAAAAATAAAAATAAAAATGGGTGTCAAATATAATTTCAATAAAATAAAGATTTTATATTTTCCATTTGCATTTTCATTATTTTATCACTCAGTAATAAATATGAATAGTTAATCTAACTAACCAATTTCCTTAATTATGGGAGATGGGTGATCGACCGATACTTACATGTGAAGCCTAGTTGCTTCACATGTAAGTATCGGTCTTCTCTACCTCAACAAAGGCTTAAAATCAGCCGCCGTCTTCTTTTGCTTTGGTCTGACTGTTGGCTCCGCCCACCTGGTCATGTCTACACGTTTGCAGTTAACAATAGTCAACTCACTGTTGCCAACTCAGTGACTTTATTGCTATATTTAGCAACATTTCAGACAAAAAAAGTGCTTTTGACTAAAATCGGAATCGGCAGGCCAGGCTTTTTAAAAGATCGGTAATCACAGATTTTCCAGAATAACTGCAGTCGCCAAACTCCTAATGTATAAATAAGTGTAATAGAAAAAAAATACATTTAGGTTAAATAATTCACTGAATGCTAGTGTTAATGTATAGATGGAAATCAACAGGACTGATGCTCCCTGGTTCTGACTCATTAAGTATTTGGTGGGCAGTCGGTGTCCGGCCTGACTTACGTAGCTGATTCCAGCTGCTCTCTTGGACATGTGGTAGAAGGAGCTGCTGATGTAGAACAGAGCAACATGGAGTCGGTGCAGCAGGGCCACGCTCTGCTGGATCACAAACACGGCCGGCTGGCAGGCCTTCCTCTGCCGCTCCGTCAGCAGCCCCACCGCCCTCCGCACCGCCTTCCTGAGCCAGCGCTCCAGGCTCCAGGCCCCCGACGTCGCCTGGCGCCTCCGCGTCTCCGGCTCGCCTTCCAGCTCGTTCTCCAGACACACCAGGGCCTTCTCCAGGAGGTACGGCACAAAGGCGTGACAGAGGACGAAGAGGCAGCGCCTGGCCCGGGACGGGATCTGCCGACGGGAGGGATCCACCTGGACGATCCCCACGTACTCCTCGCCCAGAGTCTGATAACCTGAGCACAGTCCGGATCCACCGTTTAACCGGCTTCATTCATTCGCTGAGGTTAAAGCTCAACTTTTTAAATTCAATAGTGACCTGAGAGCGTGGTTAAACCATAGTAAGCCAAGTCTGACAGCAGTTCTACCTCCCTCCTCCAGTCCAGCCAGTGTTTGGATCCTGCAGGAAAAGAGGAAGAAAAAACAAAAAACTCTTCATCTGAAATTGACCAGCAAAGATAAAAAAAAGTCGTCGTAACGACCAGCTAAAAACACACTGTAAGGAAATGCTACAGTGGCTTGTAAAAGTATTCGTACCCCTTGAACTTTTCCATATTTTGACACATTCCAACCACAAACATATTTCATTGAAATTTCACGTGAAAGACCAACACAAAGTGGCATTCAATTGTGAAGTAGAAAGAAAATTATACATGATTCAAAATATGTTTTACAAATTAAAAACTGAAAGGTGTGGTGTGCTAAAGTATTCATCTCCCCCTTCAGTTGCCTGATGACTGCTAATGACCAAACAGAGTGTGTAATCTAATCTCAGTACAAATCCAACTGCTCTGTGTCGCCTCAGAGGTCGGAGGAACGAATAATGGAGAGAAAACAGCAGAGTGCTGTTCAAGACGAGGCCGTCCACCTGAACTTCCAGAATGAACAAGGAGAGCGCTGGTCAGAGATGCAGTGAGCCAAGGTCCATGGTGACTCTGGACCAACTGCAGAGATCCACAGCTCGGGTGGGGGAATCTGTCCGCAGGTAGTTACACCCGGCAGCATCTTGAAGCTCAAAGACGTAAACTGTGACCCCAAATCCAGGAGGAGTAGAAAATGACGGACGAAGTTCAAACCATTTCTTCCATGTATCACAATGAAAAAAAAGAGTCATATCCCGACTCCAGAGTCTCTCTGCTCAGCTTCCTAACCAGACAGAGAGTGAAAGCAGAGAGAGCAGCAAAAACAAATGAGATGGATTAGCAGCGCTTCATGAGAACCAATGACATTTTTACTGTGGGATATCGTCTCTGCTGCCTGATATTGAGTTGTTGCCATGTCATGACAGTCAGGAGGCTGCCATACAGCAACAGTTTTCAGTCAGAGGCCTCTTCAGATTCGATGGAAGACTGACTGCTGCTGGAGATTCTTCCTCCATCCACATCAACTCTCTGAATGTGCTTGGATGGTATGAAATATGACAACATGTCATTTTCCTTTGGGGTGAATAAAGCTCCTCTAAACTGAAATGGAAACAACTCAGGATGAAACACCAGATATCAGCCAACCTGTTCAAACATCAGCATTGACCATAATCCCCTCTGTTTACAGCCATCCTGTAATGTCCTGAAGGGCTATGATGAAAGAATGGATGTGAATCAAGATGTAAATGTTACATATCTCTGTTTGATCCGTTTAAATCAAGTCAAGGTGCCGCTTACGTAGCAAGGAATGTCCTGCACTATATTCCCCAAGAGAGACAATAAAGACGAAGTTAACTAAAACGTTTGTCGCTCCTTCTACAACAGGAAAGCGGGCTGACTGATGAGTTTTCTGAGTAAAGCAGAGAGTTTTACTCTCCTGATCTTTCCGTAACATTTCAGAAGCAAGTGGATTTCTGGCTCTGGATCCAAACCGAGGAGGAACTGCCAGAGATCAGCTACCTGCGACGCTCTGGCAGGCTTCATTAGCGCTGTTCCTCAGGAGGCTCCGGTAGAATTCATCCTTCTGACTGGACCGAACCAGCTGGGCCTGGTTTGCGGGAGCCAGAGGCATCTTTCCCGAACCTCAGACGGGAAGGTTCACTGCAGCACAGTCACGTCCCGTGTAGCGGGGCGAACATGTTGGAGAGTCTCCGGTTTGTGTCCGGACACAGCAGAGTGGCTGAGGTCACTTCCTGACTTCTTCTTCTTCTTGTGTTTACTGATGGTTGGTAAACAGCTTTAGGAAACACTACCGCCACCAGCTGGTAAGGAGTGTGGACCAAACAACGAGGAGTCAAATAAAATAAATAATAATATTAATAATAAACCTATATGCTGTCATACACACTACACGGTCTTAAAAAAATAAAATATGGGGAGTCAACTTTTACTTCCTGTGTCATTTTCGATTTGTGGATCTCGTCATTTTTCTTTTTAGTGACTGTATACACTTACTTATTTCTGTAAGGGAATTTCAATTAATTTGTTAGTGAAAGGATCAATTTTCAGCCTACATGGAAAACAATGTGTGAGTTTCCCGGTGACCAGAACACAAAAACATCTGTTTGTGTTGGTGATGGCATTTAGGATTCACAATTGTATTCACGTCTAATTTTAATTTGCTGCTGATTTTCAAAAACACCAAAATTATGAGAAAGTGACAGTTATTTTTTATACAGTACAAAAATTGTTTTTGTTTAACAAAGCAGACCCTTGGCATTTATATGGCGTTATACACTATATTGTCTATTTTAATGTTTTTTTTTTTTTTTTGTTAGATATAAACTCATCCCCTTGTTGTTCGTATTCAGGCCTGCTGGTCTCTGCCGTGTAAAACAATGTCAGAAAACACCTGACCTGTACCAGAAGGGTTTTTGGGAGTGGGTGGTTAAAGTGTTAAAAGTGATTAGTCATACTAGACATTCAGTGGCCTCATGTCCACACATGCACCTTACATTATCTGCTGCTCTCCCAGGACACTGGTGGGCAAAATTAAAATTCAGTAACCTTTCCTTTGTTTTCATGTCTCTCCCATATCCATGTGAAAGTCAGTGTCTTAGCTTTCCTTCTCTCTCTCCGGCTGCCTCAGAGCTGCTTACTGCTGAAGGACTCGCCTCATGTCTCCTTAGATTTAGCTGATAACCAACTGGCCTCCAGCAATTTTCTGCAGAGCCAGTGCTCGTATCCCCCCCCCTGTATCACCCTTTAACAGTACACACTGGAGGGGTTTTCACTGCCCCTACCTGTTCACTAACCCGGCACTCGAGTGTGAATAGCATCTGGCTCTGACAGAACAGACCTCCCAAAATCTTTCTTGGGGAAACACCAGATTGTTTCTTGTTTGTATTAGTCATTTTCTTCCACCAGAAAATTGAAAACTTTTATTCTTTGCTCCAACCACCCACCCAGCAGTATAAGACTTACAGCCCCGACCCTAAACCAGGAGCAAAATGGAACAACATGAACAACATCTGAGAGAACTGCTTGTAGCTTTGGAAGAGGGGTGATGGTGATGGTGGTTGGGCGAGGGAGTCAAACTGTAGATGAAATCACTTTAGAGGTTCTAAAGGCTGTTTGTGTGTTCGTTGTACTCTCATTTGACAGCTGCATTCCAGATGCTAAATGAGGGAGAGAAGGCTCATTGCAATGTAACAGCAAATTTAAACGTAATTAACCATCCAAATGAACAGAATGGGGCATAATTGAATATAATCCCAGCACATATCAGCATGGTGATAATATTAAAGCCGCCAATAAGCTACTTAGAAGGATGATCACTAGTCAGGTTCAGTCAGGTGTGAGAATTCAGGCATAAAGGAAGTACAGGGAACATACTTCCTTCTTCTTATGGAAGAGTTTTTAAAAAAATATTTGCCATAATGTGATGTTGTGTAACAAAATGTTTGGTTTGGTTGTGAATAACCAAACCAAACATTTTGTTTTGTTTCCTTACGTGCCTCTGGACGTGTAAGGAATAAACAAAACAACTTTCCTACAAAGGTCTATTAACAAAAATAATCCAAAACAAACATAAGAATAAAACCAATTACCAAAAAAAAAAAACGATGTGATGATGTCACAGATTTATTCAGTGGAATTTTGAAATGAGGTCTAATTAGATGAAAGTTTGCAAAATATGTTGTGAATTACTCACACAGTAGCACCGAAATATCTAAGAATACAACAGGAAATAACTCATTCAAAGATATATTGTAATCTCATAGTTCAGTATGAATGTGTGGCTTAGTCCTTCATGGCTGAGTCCAAACAGTGATTAGCAATAACCATCTGAGCTTATTAAAATCTCTTCACACCCTGGAAATGGTCTCTTCCAGCTGCTGCCATCAGGCAAGAGATACAGAGCAATAAAAACCAGGACAAATCGCCTAAAAAACTGTTTCTACTCGATGGCAATCAGGGCACTAAATTCAAAGACATAAGAACTTCTGCTCTTGACATCACTTGTTAAATCTAATTCTGTATACTCTGTGACACCTACAGGTGCTGCAATCGTCTTCTGATGTCAATCTATTTCTCATTTTTTTTGTAATATTTATTTCTTTATCTTTTTTATGTATGTATATTTATATTATATATTATACACTTCAACTCGAGTTAAGCACAATTTCAATCTCGTTGTAGTCTGTGGATGACAAATAAATAAATCTTATCTTATCTTATCTTATCTTATCTTATCTTATCTTATCTTATCTTATCTTATCTTATCCTATCCTATCCTATCCTATCCTATCCTATCCTATCCTATCCTATCCTATCCTATCCTATCCTATCCTATCCTATCCTA
>CAEFZY010000049.1:0-11139 GCA_903066815.1 Brachyrhaphis roseni
TATATATATATATATATATATATATATATGCATTCATGTTTAAATATAGTCAATTCTAAAATGAATGTTTTTATAATTTAGACTTACACTTTGTCAACTGGGTCATTAAAGGTAGTACTGGTCTCACCTGTCCAATACTACCTTAATGTTGAGCCGCCATTATATGTTGGCTTAACATGTACTGTAAAAAAAAAAATAAAAATCATACATAGCTGTCTAGATAACATTTTACGTGAACTGAAAACATTTCATCTTCAATATAAAACTAGATTACAGGTTTGATATGGACTCTGGTACAGAGGAAGTTTAAAGGAAGAACTGTCAGTTTCAGGTGCAAAAAAAAAAAAAAAGAAAGTTGATAAAGTTTCTTTGTCCGGACTGGTTTTTACCGGGTCATAAAATTATTTATTTCTCATCTCAAGCGTACAACAACAACACACACACACACACACACACACACACACACACACCCCAACACACCCCCAAGCACCCATACACACACAAAAACCCAAAACAAAGCAAAAGTGTGTACAAACTAAGATGTTATGATTCGGCAGCTAGTACAAGCAGCTGCTTTAGATGTATCTTGAAAGCAGCTGGTTTCTGTTTGATTGTATCAGTCAGACACCGATTTTGGTCGACTCTTCATACATCCTGCAGTCTCGCATCATTTCGATGATTTTCAGGTCTGAAGTCTGGCTTCAGTCTTTCAGACACTACATTTTCCTCTCAGAGATTTTGCTGTAGATTTGCTGCTGTGTTTTGAGTCACTGTCCTGCTGATGGCCCAGATTGTCGGATAGATGGTATCAATCGATTTCAGGTTTTTGTGCAGACCCATGCCTCGTTTTTTCGATTTTTGGTTTACTGTTCGAGTAAACCACAAGTGAGCCAAAGATTTTCCAAAGATAACAACTGTGACTTGCAAGATGTGGCGGCCTGTAAAACAAGGCAACTTTATTTATGTAGCACCTTCAGCTAAAAGCAACTCAAAATACTCATACAAAAAAAAAGTTATAAACGATGTACATCAAGAAAAATCACAACAATAAAAGTGTAAGTTATGATCCCTTCCACCGCTGTGCACTAAAAAAAAAGTTTCTTTGAACTTAAAAAAATGCTCTAATTTGTTACAGCTAATAATTCTGTTTTTAATAAGTTTGAAATCAAAATAATAGCTTGAGCAAACTAATAGCCATAAGAAATTTGAGTAATTTTTTTAAAGTTGGTTCAAAAGACCCTGTTTTTCAGTGTGCTTGGCACTTCCTTTAGGTGTTGTGCTGATATCTTCTGTTTGCTTTTCCAAAGATCAACATTCTAGGAATTCCAGACGTCCATTCAATAGTTTTGAGCACTTTTTAATAGGACTCTCATTTTAGGTTTTGTAGTATTTTTGAAATTTCTGAGAACATTACTCGGTCCAGTTTCCTCTTAAATGTTTTCCACTTATAAAGGATTTTTCTCACCGAGGAATGATGGACGTGGAATCCTTTGGAAACGGTTTCCTAACCCTTCCCAGATTGTTCAGCTACAACAATTGTTACTGATATCTGTCTTCCTTGTCAGTGTCAAAACATTTATCTAAGCTCCAGCACTGAAACTCCTGCTTTCATAGAGGTGATCACCCTTACAGATGGTCGGTTAAGCTAAACATTTGTTCTTGATAAACTCGAGATCTTTTTGACTTTGTCATAATACGTACAGATAAAAATGAAGAAACACGTAACTTTCTTTTTGACGTAATTGTGTAGAGTAAAAAAGATCATTAAAATGACGTCAGTAGTGAAGTAATGGTAGAAGATTTTAATGTGTGTTTTTGTTTCAGACAACTGCATATGTCCAAAGATTCCTCCAAAAGATTTAACTGTACCAGAAGACGGATGCCTCAACGGTACATATCGCTACCAGTGTATTCAAGGATATACGAGAAAACCCGGAGCGTCAGCCCTCATCAAGTGTCCGGAGAAGAACGGTGTTTTTCAGTGGAGTGAATCTTTATTCAAGTGTATACGTAAGATCCTTTTATTTCTCTTTCATTTCTGTAAGAGAAACCTGTATCATATTATTGCCAAGACCTTTATTCTCAAAGACGGAGGGTTGAGTCGATTCTGAAAACTTTGGGTGAATATCTGAATCACTGTTTGTGAGAAGAAACCAAAACCAGCTGAGGTGGAAAAAAAACAACAGAAACGAAATCAAGTGAGATGAAATGCAAAAAAATCAAACAAACAAGATATTCCTGAAGCTATAGGTCAAGACGTACAAACCAGACATGGAAAATGCAAAAGATGAGGTAGCAAAGAAGAAGAAGTCAGAAGTGAAACCTCAACTAAACCTACAGACCAGAACAGGACCATCTGCTATTTTCAGGTGGGGGGAAAACAGAAACATGAATCCATGCCACAGAAATCAGACGACGCAGCATTTTGTTCAGTAGAAAGATAGAACCATTTTCTAATCATTTATCGAGGTGTTATGCGTCATATTGTACCAATATTATCCTGTCTCTTGCTTTTCAAATGCCATGCTGCCCTCAGTGGAATGTAAATATTAATTAAATTAAGCAGCATTCACTTAAGCCACTAATACATTTACTCTTTACATTTCTTCACTATCAGATCCAACAATTGGAAATAATTTACACGTATTTACAAAATATGTTTCACACAGAATGTTCCTTTTCAAAGTAATTGCAAATGTCTGCGTTAATGTGCATCATTTATTCTTTAAAGGTTCTTAAAATGGTGTGAGCATAGACCACTATGATTGTTTTTTTAAATGAGAGTTGTTTCAGGGTGGAGTTTGTCTTGGTAGATTCACCTAATCTGGATTTATTCTAAACAGAGAGGACCAGAGAATCATTTTACTGCCGGCAAATTGTGAACCGCTTCTAACAAACTCTTATTTTGAAAACTCAAAACCATCTTGTTCATATTTTATGTTGATTAACCCTCCTGTGCTCTTTTTTTTGTTTTGTTTCAGCTGACCCAAACTATAAGCCACCGCCAACAACCACGGGTAGGAAACAGCTTTTCTTTTCTTTAAGTCTGCATGATTTCTGTCTGTCGCTGTCAATGTGCGAGCTCCTGGATTTGAGGCCACAAACAAGTGTGCAGATTCCTAGATGGAGCCTATTTCTGTTTGCTAAGTCACTGTAAACAAAGTTACTCTCATTAATAAAGAAAATTACATGATAGAAAGTATTCTGGATCCAACCGCTGGTTGTTGCACGTGTTCACAGTATTCAGAAAAAGCTTTGGACATTTGACTTCTGGGTGGATTTTCAGGATGAACCTAAAATCCACTGTAACCATTCCAGGTTGACTTAATGCAGCGGTTCCCAAAGATTTTCTATTGGGCCCCTCTATGGATTACATTAAAATCCCCTCCCAAAAAAGAACAAAAAGAAAAAAATGAACTGGGCAACCAGACATAAACCTATTCACATATTTTGTTTTCAAACTCCACTGAAGTTTATTTCACACTTCAGGTTGCAACAAAACAAACTACAAACCATCTTTACAGTGAAACACTTTTGTGTAACGGTTTTATTTTTAGTTCTGTACTGTAGAAGACTATTATTTGCTGTCAGAGTTATTTCAAACATATTTCTTTTTTTTTATTTGTAACAATAGTCAACTTTGCTATCATCAATACATTTAAAAAAAAAGCCTTTGTACAAAATGGGGTTAAAACATAAACAGCTCCTTGAGAGTTTTTTTTTGTTTCATTCATCACTCCCCCCCCTAGTGGGTGTGATCCTCACTTTGGGAACCACTGACTTAATGTGACCTTCTTTAAACTTGTTTTTTTCCTAAAGATTGTATTGGCTCTAATGGCCTTAGGTAACAACAGAGAGGGGAAAAGGTCACTAGGCTGGGAATAGAAACTCTGACGTCTGCATCAAGGACTCTATCAGTAGCCTCTATATGTGGGTTATGTTTTGCTCCTGCGCCACCACAGCAGCCCAGACTTTTAAACTTTTGACTGCACATGTCCAACTGTTTGGCGTTTCAGTACTTTTTTCACAGCTTGATGTTATAACAAGGAGTTTTAACAGCAATATTCACCAACAGGTGTCTCGTCCACAAGTCGACCAACGCATTTCCTGGTTCAATTAGAATTGGTATTTAAACCGTCCTCCTGATCATGTTGTTCAGATTTTGATATTATGTGACCAAGAGAACACCTAACAACTGATCAAGTTCTTCCATCTCGAGGTTTCAAACAGGATGTTCTTAGAGCGTCTCAGAGTGTTAGCATCAGGCTGAAACCGAGATACAGAGAGACCGGAGGAGTCAGAGAAACTCAGAGAAGGTGTTGCCCTTTGGCCACATCCAACTCTGATGACCGCTTCATTGTGATGAGAGGCACCCAAGTGTCAAGTTGTGGAAAACCAGTTACATCTTCATGATCTGTGTGGTAGACGACCTCTAATGGTATCTGACCGTTTACACGCCACCAGGCATCTGCATCAGTCTTTCCACCAAAGGGCGGAGCATTTACGCTAAACAATGCTGGACTTCAGGGCTGTTGTCTGGTAAAAGTCGATTCATGTTGAGCAGAAATTATGGCCGCCAACGATGTTGAAGACATCAAAGAAAGCACTCTGCGTCAGCCACTATTGTCACCTGATGAGTCTTTGGTGGTGGTGTTACAATCTGGGCAGGTGTGTTTAGTCAAGTGTTGGTGCTCAAGGCTCCAAGCCCTGCATGTTTTAGTCGTCTCTCTGCTTTAACATACCTGAATCACATGATTGTGGTTCAGTAAAAGGCTGTTAATCAGGAATTAATTGAAATCAGGTCTGCTAGACACTGTGGCTTGAGGACGAGGGTGGAACTGGCCTAAACTTTGTGAATGGTTATAAGCCAAGCCTGTAATACCTGAATAGCTCCATTAATTCAGTTGTTGTACCTCTGAATGAACAACACAGACCTACTTTCATCCTTGTGGACAACAATGGCCCAGCTCTTTGAGGTCTCATCATTAGGGAACGTTTGCTGGAGAGTGTCGTACTCAGAATGGAGTGATCTGAACTCTCTCCAGACCTGAATCCCTTAGAGAATCTCTCAGCTGCTTCACTACGTGCTGTAGAGGATTTGCACCAGAGAACCTCTAAGACCAGAGGGCCGACCTTCAAGAGGAGCAGGACGCCACGCCTCATCAGATCATAACATGACTTATTGAAGTTAGAATGAAGATTGCACTGATAAAGTGCGATTGCTTTGCTTTGGGGACAGACAGCGGTATCCTATTTCTGGTTGCTAAGTTACCCTGAGTGAATTAGCTACTGTGGCAATTACATATTTGGAAAGTGTTCTGGTTTGCCTATATACAATACTCGCAGAAAGTTAGGAATATCAGGCATTATGGTAAAATTACAGGATGAATGTAAAATGTAATGTAACATTTTACAGATCGGCTTAATGTGACATTATGTAAACTTTTTAATGTATGTGTCTCACTGTTCAGTGTTTCACTACATTTTGCACACCTTGCTGTTGCTTCAGTACATTATTTGTGAATCGACAGAGAATGCTTCTACTTAAATGCCCAACTATATTTGGATATTCTCATTGTAGCGTGCATACAATATTTGGCTTTCGGGTGATGTTTGTCACCCGAAAGCTATAGAGTATATCCATAACTTTTTGAGAGTAGTGTATTTTATTGATAATCCACACCTCTTAATAATTATCCGTCTTAATTTTCTGGGCACATGTTTCTAAAAGCCCCACCAGGACCTTCCTCCACCCTCCAGAGCGTCAGAACCTCCACCTCTGAGCCTTCAGCATCTCCCAACATGGAGCGAAGCACTCTGGGTAAGAACAATGAAATCCAATCAGTAAAACCACAACAAAGGTCAAGCCGGCACATCAATTCCCTAAGAAATAACACTAATTAAGAAAAGGAAGAAAGTCATTTGGAGTCTGAGTGAGGCAGGTCTGTGGCAAACTTAGCTTATCTAAAAAGTTGAGTTTCAGTAAATTTTTTAGATGTTTTTAAATGGAATATCTATCTATGACCTGATAAGCTTTTAACTGTATTTATGTGTTTATAATAGCCAAGCAGCTGAAGTTGCACCTTAAAGAAATGTGACAAGAAGGTCATCTGCGTTGTTGTTTTTCTGTCTGCAACGTCATATGTGAACAGAAAATTACTCACGAACCGCTGCTTTTCATTGGACCATAACATAACGATCTGTTATCTCTGAGAAGAGTTTTTGTCTGGTTTCACCTGGATGAACAAAGAGTGTTGATGTGTTGAAAAGGCTTTTTGGTGTCTGTACCGTCAAATAGAAAAACCAGACTGACATTTAGCAACGTTAAAGCTGTTTTGAATTTTGACCTTTTCACACAAATAGCTATGGATCATCAGCATACGGTGAAATTTAGTACTTTGTGTTTATCCTGCTGTCATCAGTTCAGCGGATCTGTTTAGCTGATTTTCCATGACATTTCTATGACCTGATAAGCTGTGAAGTTGATGGATGAAGTGTTTTTTCTTACACTTGTCATGTGGTAAGCCCGGGCCCCGAACTGGACAATCAGAATCTGTTTGTACAAACAACAGAAAAAAGCAACAAAAAAACAAAAACGTCTCAAATTTTTGGAAACATATTCAAAGGGGGAATGTTTTTCAAATACATTTGTTTTTTGTACTTGTATACTAAAAACTAAAGTTTCAGAAGTCGTCTAGAATTAAGTTGTTTTTTAATGTAGTTCTAGAAACTTAAAGTTGTGTCCAGTGTCATGGTTGCTGTTGCTGTACAATGTGGCACAAACAAGGTTCTGGTGGGACAATTATTTTTTCACCAGCCAGGTTCCTTTGGATAACTTTTCACTCTTAATAAAAGGAAAATGCTTTTTTTTTTTTTTTTTTTTTTGCAGCATTTACTCAGGTTAAATTTATCTGACATCAAAATTAATTCATTGACCTGAATCTTAAAAAAAGGTGAAACATCCAAATGCTTTAAGAGGTTTTTTTATGACAATTTTTCATACTCTGTCAGGTTTTTCTATATTGCAATAATATGTGGAAAAATGAGTGAAGATGTTTTTATTGAAAATAACTTAAAGAATAAATAAGCAAAAGGCTGATGACAGAAATAATTAACAGATAAATAAACAGATAGTTCTGCAAAAAACATAGCAGCTGGTGCCATTTTCTTTTCCTGTTTGCAGGACCTTCCTCCGCCCTCCAGAGCATCAGAACCTCCACCTCTAAGCCTTCAGCATCTCCCAACATGGAGCGAAGCACTCTGGGTAAGAACAATGAAATCCAAAAGAAAAAGACAGAAAGTAATTTGAAGCCTGAGTGAGGCAGGTCTGTGGCACTTCTCTGTTGTTAAGACACATCTAGGTAAATAAAATGGTTGCTTGGTTGCGTTATATATATATTGTGTTGAATCACTGGATATATTTAGCCATCTTTTTATAGCACGCGTGTTGCTGCCAAAGATAAAATGCGAACTCTAGTGAGTTGAGGAAGGAGGTTTTGTGAGGTTGATCTTCTTCATAACTCATATTGTGAGACAGAAGAAATTAAAAACAACCACAAAGACTTGGTCAAAACAGAAACACAAAATTCCAACATTCAAAGATTGTAACATAATTCTACGTATGTATATAAATCTACTGGTGATTCCTGGTGGTGCAACTTTTAACAAGCCTCTTTTTGTCAGTCGGACATAAGAAGGTTCTCTGGACATTCCTCTCGACACAATCTCCCTGTGTCGTCCAGAATCCTCTTTAACGCTTTCTTCTGTTCGGCTCACATCGAAGGTTTTCTATCAGATTAATGTCTGAGGAATGAGAGAGCCATGGAAGGAGGCGCACTTTGTGTCTGTTCATGTTTCTGATCAATAACCTGCTGACGGAGCCAATGACCAGCTCCAGGTTGAACTTCAGCAGGTTGGTCACGCCACACGTAACTCCCAGTGATCCATGTCCCACAGAGACACGGATCACTTGCCGTGATAAACAATATGCATGAGGTGTTCATCCACATGCTGTGTTTTTGTGGCCAAGCCTGGCCACAAATGCTGACCTTTTAAAGAACTTGCTTTAAGTTTGTCTGAACACGAGAAAACTGAGGGAATTTTTGTGGGACACCGAGTCAAGCTGTGTCCTGGAAGTATGTAAGTCACTTTTGATAACACTCCCAATCTGAACAGTGTATATATACTGGGATTAAGGATATAATCCTTATCCCAGGATTAAGGATTATATCTCGGGATTAAGGATATAATCCCAGGATATATATTTGTTTTTAAACAATATACTGCACGTTACAGTGCTAAGTACTCATTAAGGCGATCCTGGAACTCTATTTTTCTGCAGCATCAAATCTTAGTTTGCCATTGAAATGACAGGCAGGTCCACAATGGTGACATCTGACCGAAATACTCAGTTCATCAGAGGCAAAAATAAATTGAACCCGGTCTGTAAGAATCGGCACGAAACGACAATGTAGTCTTTGAACTGGGCTGCAGAATCCATTCCATTGTAATAATTAGCAGGTTTGTAATTTTACTGGATAATATCTCACGGGGAGGGATTGACAATAGAGAAATAATTTTAGCTGATTGTGATTTTATTTCCTCAATTGAACAGTTTGCATCAGTTCAATTGGAGTGATTCTATTCTTGGTCGTGTGCGGTGTCATCTTCTACCTATGTCGACAGTAAGTTGGTCAACAGAGTTTTCTCATCCTTCTCTGATATCAAAGTTTTAATGCTTGTACTGACAAAAAAAAAACATCTTTCTGTTCTTATATCTGAGGAGAAACAAGCTGATTCCTCCAAGAGATCCACAGGAACTGGAAGCTATGAAATGCTGACTGTGATGTAGAACGTTAGAGGAAGCACAGGAAGGAAGTAACGATGAGTAATTTGTGGTTTGGAGAAATGTGGTTTTGAAGAATAGTTTGGAATTTGCCATCTTGTTTTTTTTTTTTGTTTTCTTATGACCAACTTCTTACAGTGTGCATGAAGTTAGATTTTGGTACAAACACAGGCAGCTTCCCCTTCAGCATTATGCTGTCGTTGCCATTTTTTTGTTTTTGTTTGTTTGTTTGTTTTTTTCACCATGAGCAAATAGAAAAACATTCACCAGGGTCTGGCTTATGTCCTCCAAACACATCAGTAGGTTAAAGTTAACATGGAAAAATACAGAAGACGACGACAACAGCCTTTTTGTAAAACAATGTACTGTACATATATTTTTGCGTTGACTTTTTTCCTGACTTGTGCGTTTTACTGTGGGTGGATGAATGGAATTTAAAATAAAAAATGTTTTAAATTATTTATCCATTAAAAGGTAAGCTCGTTTTTCATGAATGTAACTTTGCCTTAAAGATTTTAAGTGTGCATTCTGTGTGGGAAGTTGAGTGGAGAGCAGCCACCCTGTTTATTTGTGTCTTGTGTGTCTGTGCCCAAAACAAGGGCAAATCTTATTTGATACTGTTATGATTTCTAGGTTTGTTCTTGACCTAAATCCTCGTAGCTGAGTAAAATGAATTGAGAAATGTTAGGAAGGCAGCAGCAAGTGCTCCTCTGTTAGCACATGAAGTAACTGGGATCTTCTATTTCAAGCAGATTGTTGCTTGTTTTAGAATTTTACCATTATATACACTAGATTAACTGGAGATAATAAATTGAATAAAAACATTCAATTATATTCAATTGAGTCGTTCGTTGTTATTATATGTTCATTTCAGACAGCTAGCAGTTAGCAAATCAAAGAGATGCTTGCTGTTTAATGTTTAAACTGTTCTTAACCCTTTAACTCACTTTTGTACATATTGAAAGATTCCAGCTACAAACTTTGACACATTTAATTAACATTACACATGAACGCAAACATTTCTATGTTTATGGTTATAGTTATTGTTTCTTCTGCCCTCGTCTTTTCCAGTTTTTATCAGGTTTTCTTCTAAAATCGCCCTGTATTTAACTCCATTCACCTTCTCTCCAACTCACAATTATGCACCAGTTTGTCACCTAAAATCTCAAACAAAACAATTTGCAGCCTGTGGTTTTAACATGACTGAATGTTAGACACTGTAAAAAAACATTTGAAACAATCCGTTTGTGTTGCGACGAGACCCGATCAGAAGGCACAGCAAGGAAATGAGCTCGCTTCCTCAGAACGTCTGATGTGTGGCTTTGCTGTGGTTGGACCAAGTTTGGCGGAGTTCATGCAGACGATGAGGCACGAGAGAAGAGATACATGCATCTCTTCTCTCAAAGTGGAGAAGAGATGCATGTATCTCACAGCGACTTGTGTTCAGCTAGAGAAAGGCTCCACATAAATGCAAGCCAGTGAATGGACAGGTGTAGTCCATTCACTCAGAGAGAGCTTGTTCCAACATCTGTTCCAAATCAGCATCTGGAGGAATTTAAAAAGCAGCAGCAAACACCTTTTGTGAATTAACCATGTATTGCTAGCTTCCTTGGCTAAAACAGCTTGGTAAGCTAAAACACACCTGTTTTAACTTTAACTAGCTGAATCACCCTAATCTTTAGCTTTCTAAATTAGATTCTGTATCAGGATCAACATTTTCTTTTTTGTCTGTTAACTATTTCTAATGGGGCAACTGACATGAAATTAACAGATGTTGGCAAGAAGCCAAATAATACAAACATAAAAAGAAATATAAGTAAATCAGTCCATATAAAGTTATGGGTAAACAATAATAAAAAAAAAAAGACAACTAATAAAGATTAAACGAGAAAAAGATGTGCTAACAAACAAGCCAGAGAGCAACTGGAATCTTTCAGTATCTAGAAACCATTCTGCCGTTATGTGCCAATCAGTATCAGCTGGTTTAGTATTAACCGATTGGCTTTAAATATCTGAACTTGCTAATGATGTACAGTTGTGGTCAAAAGTTTACATACACTTGTAAAAAACATAATGTCATGGCTGTCTTGAGTTTCCATTAAGTTCTACAACTCTTATTTTTCTGTGATAGAGTGATCGGAACACATACTTGTTTGTCACAAAAAACATTCATAAAATTTGGTTCTTTCATAAATTTATTATGGGTCTGCTGAAAACGTGACCAAATCTGCTGGGTCAAAAATATACATACAGCAACATTAGTATTTGGTTACATGTCCCTTGGCCATTTTCAC
>CAEFZY010000053.1:0-38127 GCA_903066815.1 Brachyrhaphis roseni
TATATATATATATATATATATGGAATATAAAATATGTAAAATAGGGATTTAAAAACAAAATCAGCCTGGGAATTAGCTGATGGTTTTAAAGCGTTGTGGTAAAACTCAAAATTTGCAACAAGATTAAAAATCTTTTTGTCTTTTTTATGTTAGCAATGAAGCCCTAATTTATTTATGTATTTTTTTAAACTAGGTGGCCAAACTTCATATTGAGAGTGCAAGCATTTTAAAGCTTCTGGGTGAGAAAGCAGTGATTGTCAAACAGTGTGTGACTGTTCTTTATAAAACCCCAAAGTGATTGAGTTTAGGCCTTCAACTGGTAAACTGTCATCTAATTTTATTTATTTCTAGAGCTACAAAAACAGATGTCTCCATGTACCTTCTCTAGAAAAAAAAATCACTACTGTATCTCCAAGATTGACAAAATCCTGCCAACATTTCCAAAATTATCTTTTTCCATCACCGACAGAGGATGAAGATGAGCAGCTTTGCTGTACTCCCGTTATGCCTTCCTGTTATCTGATTAAATACACTCTCTCACAGCCAGTATGAACCACAGACATGCCTCAACATGTCAAACAAAATAGCTTGCTAAAATTCTATAGTTCTACCCAGCACCAGCTAAGATGGGTCCACTACCCTTAGTGCATATCCACACTGAAGCTGTTGTCAAGGCACCCTGATTGCACTTTGCATGGTTTGTAAAAAGATCACATTTGTGGGTTTCATACTTGCCAGTGACCTGGATGATTGAAACTTTTATCGTCTGCCTCTTATCACCAGCCATTTCCATTAAATAGAAAGTGTCAAACTCGACTTCAAAGATGAATAAAGGAATACGTTTGCACCCTAGTTGTACACATTAGGTGATCACTTTACACCATCCAAATTATTAAAAGCCAGACTCATTTAAGAAACAAAATTAATTGTCTAAACTGTATAAAGAGGAGAAGTTGCACATTCTATGAGGGAAAGCTGGCTGTAGTAAATTATGAAAAGAAAAAAGGAAAACTCCAAATTCATTCAATAAAGGACATGGTTTCAATCTGAAGCACTGATCAAGGGGATAGCTGTGGGAGCTCAAACCCACGCTGCATGGAGATATACGATGCGGTAAACACCCACATATTTCTGTTCTGATACTTTCATTGTACTCAGTGCAGTGAATGTCCATAGCAATGGGCATTTCTGGACCACCAGAGTTATAGGGGTGCATGCATTAGGAAGTCATTAGGCACGGCACCAAACATCCCAGCACTCTAAAATCAGTGTCATCTGCATTTTTTTCTTAAATTAAATCTTTCTTTGGTGAATGGGAAGGTTAGTCTTTCCCTTTTTGGTTGAAAGTATAAAGGAAGTAAATGGGGTCAGTTCTTCATAACACCCCTTTTAGAGAATTTCATTTCCTGAAGATTGTTAAAGGGAGACAGATTTTTTTTTTTTTTTCTCAGAGGGATTTTTATCCATTTTAGCTACAAATTTTTCTAAATCTGTGACGTTCTTAGTTTTTTTTAAATATGTACTGCTCTGTTAAATGTACTCACAGAGGACATCTTTGATAGTTAAGCTGTGAAACTTTGAGGGCCTTGTTTTTCTTCCCACTGGTTGCATCTAAAAGGACAAAGAGTAATCTTGTGATGCAGAGTTCAAAATTGGGTCTCAAAAGTTATACAAGTTTTCCACTCAAAAGCTTTCTACTTTTCTTCAGTGCAGATCAGATTGTTTTACTTTCATCTGACAATTTCAAACTTTTGAACCTGAATTTTAAAGCAATTCTGCATAAAAAATCCCCCTGGTGACTAATGAATATTGAGTGTTACTTCTGAGATGGTAAAGTAGAACAATGGAGCACCAGTTTCTCTGTCCAACAAGTATATTTATCAAAAAGCTTTCCCTTATTATACAGATGTGCTTTATTTTAATTAGTTTATCTTTTTAATGGTTGTAATAGTTTTAAAAGATTCCGTCTTATTCTAATCAAATATTTTCTAAAAATATATTTTTAGAAGTATGTTCTCTAAAAATAGAAAATATATTCTATTTTCAAATCCTCCTTTGTTTCCTATTATTTACCCCCACTGCAGAGAGTATATGGCAATTATTTTTGTCTTTTCAGCCGCCTTTAATATGTCAATAACATGCAATATTAAATCATAGCACTTTGTTTTACCATAATTATACAGTCATAAATTACAAAAAAAGAAAAGAAAATTCACATGGCACATTGTATAATTCCAGTTGAAAGAGGATCTGTGATCAAATATTAATGTAATTCTTTTACATCCAACTTATATTTTGTCCAAAGATTTTCATTTTTAGTTTTTCATGCTGCAGGCTTAGGACAACAGTCTCAGTCTCAAGTAAGTGTTCAACTTTACTGCAGAAATCATCTTAGTGAGGCAATAAATGTAAAACAAAAAGTTGTTTTTATTCACTGCTCTACTGTGCAAAGGCCTGCAGTTGCTTCATCAACTCAGATTTTTTTCCCCACGTTTCTCTCCTTTTCTCATCTTATTTACTTGTTTTATAAACTGCAGGGTACAATGCGAAATTAAACTACTGTTCATTTTTTGCAGTATATAACTGGTCAAAGCTGCAATTCGAACATTGTGCACATGGTTATCAACCTCTAATTCACTTCTTTTACCCTTTTTATGATCTTACCTCTAGTCATTTCTCTCTCTGGATCGTTAGTAATTGTTTTGTGGATAAATAGAGCAAAAAAATTAGCTTCCAAGGTTTTAACTGGCTTTGCTGTCAACAATGAGAAAACGGCAGAAGCAAAGCTGATTTATGGCCCTTGTTAGGAGAGAACATGCAATCCTAGAAATAGATTGTATAATACAAGCCAAAAGTGTTCCTGGAAATAAAGTGCTACTGGCCCATCATTACTCAAATCACATCTTCTATCAATAGATGAAGAGATGAATGTTATTTTTATTTCACAGGGAAAAAGATTTTCAAATGGAATATGATGAGGAATTCGTATTTAAACATGATGTGGGTTTTTTTATGTTAAAAAATGAATAGTAACATGTTCCAGGTTATTGTAGCTCCCACAATTTTATGTTGTTGATTTTCCTCACCTTCTCTCTTGCTTTTCAGTCCATTCCGCTCTTTTTGTCTCCTCTTTATCCAATACAGGATAAAGAGGAGCTTCTTTTTCTTCATAATATCCAAAACACTAACTCTGTTCAGCAACCCATCCATCCATCCATTTTCTTACACCCTTGTCCCTAGATGCTAGGTGCTGGTGCATATCTCCAGCTAACGTTCCGAGCGAGAGGCAGGGTCACCCTGGACAGGTCGCCAGTCTGTCACAGGGCAACACAGAGACAAACAGGACAAACACAGAGACAAACAGGACAAACAACCATGCACACACACACTCACACCTAGGGAGAATTTTAGAAAGACCAATTAACCTGACAGTCATGTTTTTGGACTGTGGGAAGGAGCCGGAGTACCCGGAGAGAACCCACGCATGCACAGGGAGAACATGCAAACTCTGTGCAGAAAGACCCCGGGCCGGGAATCAAACCCAGGACCTTCTTGCTGCAAGGCAACAGTGCTACCAACTGCGCCACTGTGCAGCCCTCTGTTCAGCAACCTTATTCCTATATTCGTGTTCATTATGTTAAATTATTGTTTTCAAAGTAAGTGTAACAAAAGTGACCTTGACATAATGGCAAACTTTCTCTTCATCTTCTGACCTTATGTCTGGTTTTCTCTTGGCTACATCCAGCTCCTCTCTCTTTTTTTCTAGATTCATCTCTCTCTGTCTGTTCTGCCAACAGAGAATTAAAACATTAAAAAAAAAACAAGCAGAGATTTATAGCCTAATCATTGTTGTAAATTCAAGCACCTAAGGCAAGCTGAGGCAGCAGCAGTAGATAATCAGTGTTCACCACCCATCACCATCATCTCACGGCCTTGTTTTTGTTTTGCTAGACACACAGTGTAGTCTCCTAATCAAAGATTTTGCAAATATCAGTCACTGCTTCCTGGAGTTCAACTCTACCCATCTGCTTCATGTTTAGAGCAGGGCGTAGTCACAGACTTTGCTCCCATAATATTTGATGGGAAATGTAGCAGTAAATGGTGATAATTAAAACTCCTCAATAAAGTGAACATCAGGAAATATGATCACCTCCTTAAAAACAATCTTGGTTGATTGCTGGTCTGGAGCATGTAGATGTGGCTTAACAGACATTGTAGCCTTACAGAAGTAATTGTTATCCAACTACTAACAATAATAAGTTTCTATTCAAATTATCTGAAGTCAATAATCTGTTCTAAAAATTATTCATAGGTGGAAACAATTTGAGACTGCTGGCAGTCTTCTCGGGTCTGGTTATCCCAGCTGGTTTACCACAAAGTCAGTGCTCAGGAAAATTGCAAAACAATCTCAGGCTCTACAGGTTCTGTTTACCGTCTTAAATCTTCATAACAGTACAGTACAGAAAGGTTGAAGAAGCTTGAGAAAGTACATTTTCTCTAAAGATAATAATGTTAGGCAGTTAGGTTTGAAGAGTTGCATCTGCCTACGCCACCAAACCTCCAGAAAAATGTAATTCAGACAAATGAAACCAAAGTGGAGATAATTAGTCATGATGCACAGAAACATGTTCGGCAAAAACCAAACACCAGCTATCAAGCACAGTGGTGGAGGGCTATTTATTGGGCTTGTTTTCAAGTGAGACCAACTATATTCAAAGAAATGTCAATTACTAAAGAATGACTTGCTTTCAAGCTGGTACATTGGCTTAGTCAAAGTCCAGAGCATTAAATGGTGAAAATAGTAACTTTATCATGTGCTCAACACTGCGTATAGTCATTCACTCCTTCACACACACACATTTGCACAGTGGCGGTGGAAAGTTACTGGATTGTAGCCACAATTGACCTGGGTGGGAAAGCTATGGATAAATGGATCATTGAAGACCTTCAAAACTTAATGAACCCCAGCAATGTCATAAAGAAGGTTGGACCAGGATTGCTCTGAAACATGAGACTGATAAAGTCATAAAGAAAACAACTACCTCAAGTTTCTGCTGCCGAATGTAGTAAGTGAAGTTACTGAATTATAGGGTGCACCTATTTTTTACATGACTATAAAGACAATACAGGACACTTTAGTTTTCCCATGACTGCAGCAGTGGAAGCCAGTAAAGTGAAAACACTTCTCAGCTCCAGTCCACCAGGAGTCAGGGATAAAGTTTTTCATACCATACCCAGAGGCTTTTCTGTTGGTTGCACCACACCTTCTTCTTCTTCTTTCGAAAATATGACGTTCTGACTCATTTGCATCAGCATGTTTGCTTGTTTGAAATTTCTAATATTCTCATAAGATCCTCTTCTGTGTTGTTTTATAATTCCTGGAGGAAGTTATATTTTATTTCTGTCAGCCAGCTAAAATATGATGTTCTTCAACTATGTTTCACTTTTTCCATGAAGGTGGATTGTGAATTTAACAGATCACTTGAACCTGCCTGTTAGAGAATAAGTCTGTCTTACTGTGGCTGGACTTCAGTGAGTTTATTTGGCTTTTAAGTCTTTAGATCACCTCAGGTCAGTACTGATGAGGCAGTAAGCATTGTTGACCTTCACCATTATACTCTTTGGTTTTGCACAGGCCTGGGGAACAGCTATTTTTAAAATGCAGGCAAGGCCGGGCAGCTATTGTTAAACTAACTAGCTATTGATTTGTGTTGACCTCAGTTGCAGGGCCACACCGACAATACTAAATAGGGGTGTGCTTGTTTGTTTGTTTGTTTTCCCACGTATCCCAGAATATTTTGGAGATCTTATGCCCAACAAAATTAGTTTTTTATATTGACTTTCATTTACTGTTTTACACAATATGTACAGCATATTTACCTGACCAACTACAGTATTCATTCAAAAGGAATGAATACTGTTTTGTGGTGTTAAGTTAATCTCAGTACAAATACAGCTGTTCTAAGATTTACCAGGTTATCATACCACAGTTTCTATTGGGCTCTCAATTACTGATAAGACTGGCACTTGAAGGGACAAATTAACAAATTAGCCTTTTTGTATTGCACTTTTTCCTAATGCATTTCTGAGGAGATGCCAGGAACGTGTGATTATTATTAATAAGTTGTTGTGGGTCAGCAAGAACAACTTTGGCCTACATTGTCACTTGCGGGAGAGCTATCCCTATAATTTTTAAAATGCTGTTTAGTCTGAGATTATTTTTTAGTGTGAGTAATACTATCCAACAAATAAAGGAAAAAGTTAAAACTGACTCAAAAAAGAGAAGTGAAGTTTTCATAAAAACGGAAAATGTTGTAGATGAGCATTAAACAATATCCCATGATCTGAAGATCTCATGGAGCATAGTCCAATCCTTGTGTTCACCTAAACTCTGGAGGAGTTGCAGTGATCCACAACTAAATTGTGAGAATCAAATCTCACCATTCAGTGTTGCTTTCAATCTAATTTGACTGAGCTTGAGTTATTTTTTTCATAAAGAAGATTGAGGAAAAATTCAGTCACCAAATATGTCAAACTGTTAGGAGTCTGAACACAAACGCAAAGCAAAGTTTTAGACTATATTTTAAGCATTTTAAAATTATGTCTATGTTTTTTTCTACTTCAGAAATATTCTCTACTTTGGACAACCCTATCACACAAAGTACATTCAAGTTTGCAGTTGAAATAGCTCAAAAATGTGAAAGAGGCATAGATACTTCCCTAGTTGCCTTCTTATAAATTAATCATCTCGGTCTTTTTGGACTGCATAGCACTTTTCAGAGTGTTTCTGAATTAAAACAGACTTTTAGAAATATTTTTCCTGTCTGTTTTGTGTCCTAATGCTGTAAGCTCTGCTGACTATAGTTCATACAAAAGGCACATATGGTGACCTTTATAGCTTTCAAGCTTTCTCAGCTTGAGTAGAACCATGTGTGACACATCTGTGCATTGTCTGGACAGAAAGAAGTACAGATCCAGACACCATAAGTCTAGAACCCCTTTAAACAACTGGCGGTCAGCTTAGAGCAGCAAGCAACAGGCAGGGTTCTACGGAACAAGATTCTGTATTTGCTCCAGGATCGCTCACCTAACCTGTCGTCCTCCATGCGCCAACATGGAGGACGACAAACGCCACCAGTCGAGCTGAAGAAGTTCTATCATGTGTAAAAAAGCAACATAAGCTATTTCTGAAATTTTTGTCTGATTCTGTAAAGATACACCTTGTTTTTAAGAAAATGTGTATGTACATAGAGTAACCTTTTTGCAGTGTTTTTCTTAACTTGTTTCTTATTTTAACATCTCTTTTAACTTGATCTACTTTAATTGGGAAGAGGTGTGGTGTAATCTTTAATAACGCACTCGCTCTCCCTGACTCCACGGCACCAACCTGAAACTTTATTATTATTATTTTATTATTATAGTATTAGATGATCTCTAATACTATTTCAAAATCGGAGGAATTGATCTCAAATGAAGCCAGGAGGCAGTCTGTTCTTCCTTTTGATTGGTCTATGATCCTTAAATTTATCCCTCCACTTCTATATCAATGTTTATCTATGTTACACATTTATGTTCTCCTGCAACTAAGTCTCCTTTCCTTGTTGCCCTTTAACAGCCTTTAGAACTACTTTGTAAGAATTATTATATGCTAATGGGTTTCAATAATAACACAAAATACATAAACTTTGGCTGGCAAAGAGCATAATTGCCTTATTACCTTTTTGTTTTCCTTTTTTCTGGGTTTATAAAGAATTAGCTCATTGCTACAGTAAAGTTTTTTTTTCCTGCTTAAATGAAGAGGTACTGCTTGGCACTACAGATTAGCTTACAATTATATGTTGCACATCATTACAGCTTTCTGTTTGCTGCAGATGCCATAAGCAAACTCAGATCTGTCACATACTGTAATAGTTGTGTTGTAACCTGTAGCATGTTGTATATTAGCATCCTACAAAAGATGGAGGGGGTAGTTCAGTTCATCAAATTCCCATTTGAGCTCATTGGTTCTTACCCAAATCTCTGAATCCACTCTTTGCTTCACCACAGACAAGATTCCCCATCATAAGAAAGAACAAACAATATTTTCTCACTGATAAATAAAGCTAATTGAGCAAATAGAGCCACAAGCTGCTGACATTTCAGCACATGGAGCCAATCGAACAGCAGCCAAAGAAAACAATGGCCATAACCTCCCCCGTTGAAGGAAATGCCAAACATTACAGCGTTGTATAAATAGAAAGACTCTGACTTTGCAGAGCGCGACAGAGGACAGGAACCCCCTCCCTGGGGACACACTGATAGCGAAGTCTCCCACCTTTTCTTCCCACTCCACTTTCCCAGAGCGTGATCTATATGTCTTAGTCGATTTCTCTTGACCTCCTTTTGCTGTTTTTTTGCTTTACCCCTGTATTTTTAATATATATATTTTTTCTACTGGACAGCCGGCCACAGTGAATAACCAAATGGCCTAGTAACACCTTATGAACACCTCATGCTTTATTAATGGTACCATCTACTGAAGCTGAACTGGTAAATGGATTTTTTTGATAGAGTCGGCGCAGATTTTGACACAACGTGAAGCAGGGTTGGTTTCTAGACATGTCCATTTACTTATGGTCATGAACGTCCCACACAACATGCATCTTGAGGCGTTTTACACCAGAAGCATCCAGCTGAATAGGAAAATTCATCCAGGATTTAACTTGATAAATCATCTATTTGTTTTCTCATTCCACACTATTATCCTCTCTCTGTCTCCTGTGAAAAGGGAAGGTGAGATTAAGACAGTCATCCACATAACGAGGTTAGTGTCTCTTTCTGTATGCTTTGACATTGTGGGTGATTCAGCCAAGACAACTCTGTCAAGTCTTTAATTTGCGTTATCGTTTCTATCTGTTGTGTAATTTTGCTTCACCAACCTGGAAGACTGGACTGTTTGACAGACTGAACCCCAGTGGCTGGTGTAAAGAGATTTAGGAAACTGTGGATGAGGTAAAATTCAGAAAAACGCAACTATTCCCCAAAAAGCCAACCCTGTGATGTTCGGTTAGGTCAGAGATAGCAAATTGAGGTATTTTTTATACAAAACATTTTAATGTTTTGTATAAGAAAACATCGCATGATTTGTGAGACCCTAATCATGTCCACCATCCTGTTATTCACTAATTTAGCTTTAGCATCCACCTATACCTCGTTATCCTTTGGGGGTCACCGGGACTGGCGCCTGTCTCATTGTGCTGAAGGGTACGCCCCTGGTTAGGTCACCAGTAAATCACAGAGTTACAAACAAACAGGACAATAGCAGTTCGTATTTTTGAAGGACATGAAGAGAAGCCTTACATGAAACATGTAAGCAACTCCAAGCTAACAGATCCACAGTCCAGAGTTTGAACCTGGAACATTTTTGTTGCAAATCGACAGCAACGGCTAAAGCCTCCATATTCAATAGTGGTTAACAATTATCTGTTGTTTTCTTTTTTTTTCAATTTTTATCAGGATTCAAACATTTTTCAGGAATTTCTTGTCAGTCTTCCAACATCAAGAATTTGTCTTATGACTGGTAAACACCTCATAGTGTACATATACAGGAGCTGAAAATACAATTTCTCTCTGAGAGGCCGTTTGTTAGTAAGCAGAGTGTACTTTTTATGCATTGTGTAAATTGCTTTCTCACATAACTTTGAGCACATTTGCATATTTATAGAAAATTCCAGTTACAGGTATGAAATCAACTTGGCACCATGCTCTAGTGCCCTTATGTGAAATGTATTAAAAGGATGGAAAAATGAGGCTGTACTGGTGTCAAGTATCAGTAAAGAAGTTTGGTTTTCTGGGAGGAAGTACATTACCTAAGTTTTCCTGGATGAGTTTTTTTAGATTATTTGTTTAGCTTTTTTAACTTTTTTTTTTTTCATGTGTGAAAGTAGAGAACAACTTGGTCCACAGTATTTGGGACTCTGAGAAAAAATTAGTCAAGTCAAAAACTTTGCTTAGAAAATATGTTGTTCTCAGAATAAAAAGTGAAGTAACGTGAGAAAAGAAGTACAAGATGCCTGTTGCTTAGTGATAGTATTGTCATATTCCAGATTAGAACTGCCCTTGGGTAAAAAAAAATAAATCCTTTTTGTCCATGTTGTCTTTTCTTGAGGATTCATCAGACAGAACTGCAAATATATTTGAGTAAATATCTACCACAAATACTGTATGACTGCATGGATGAATAAAACTGGTTCAACTCTATTAGAGATGCAGAACAGGAATTAGTGGTTAATAATCTCCTGCTAAAATATTGACCAGTTCATACAATGTATTTGTAAGATTATTGCTGATTTCTCTTTAGAAAGTCATATTCAAAGTGTAAGAACAACGTTTTTGTAGCCTTGGTCTAATCAGCGATCCTGAACTATTTATATTTGGAGAAGAGATGATGTTGTGCCTTCTATGTGAGAGGAAATTGTAAAGCCTTTAGCAAGACAAGAGCAATGATTTGATTTTTGTTTAAACTGAAGAGCTTTTTAAGATTAGCACAAGTAGTACCATAACAGTAGTCACCAATATTTCCAAATCCAATGTGTTCAATGAGAGATTGAAAACTCAAAAGGACAAAACAGGACAAAAAGAAACTGTATTCTGTTTAACCATCCTGTTATCTACTGAAAGCCTTGATCTTTCACTTCTAACTAATTCTATAACTCATTCTGAGAAAACCCACTTTTTAAATCCTCTTTACACAGTAACAGTTTCTCCACTGCAGGACTTTTATGTTTGGTTCTTTGTGTGGAAAATGATAGTGTGTTTTTTTGGTGTTGGCCTCTTATAATTGAACATAATATGTGCTCTTAATATTAACAAATGACAAAAACTGAACTAATTGCAGTGTTTGTTTGTAGAACATCACAATGTCTACAGCGGCCATCACACCGGGAGTATTTAACAAACTATATCTTTTACAGTGGCAATTATGTAGAGTTAAGCTAATTGTCCCATATAATAGAGAAACAATTTTTTAGTCTCTCTGCACCTTGACAGAACTGACAATAAACAAACTGTTTATAAATTTATATAGAGAGAATGTATTTTATGTATCACATCAAGATTTTACATAGCTTTAAACTATATTTTATAGAAATAGGATAGTAAATAAGGGCACAACTGGTTTAAGACATTTCTCTGTGCATCCATTTTTCTAATTTCCTTATGGATATTTAGCTACAGTAGATAATTAACCACATATGTTTTTGCTCTATTTTGTTTAATTTGTAAAATAAAAAAAAGTCTGTAATCACTTGTTTAAATCCACCTGACCACAGACTGTAATGAGGCTGATAGACTGGAACATGGTTGAAAGTATAAACATATTTGAAGCCTCTTTACAGATCATTTGCTCGGTTACATTGTTAGCTCTACTTTATTCCCCTCTCTGTTCATCCCTTGTTCACCCCAGCATGCACAGCTGCGTCTAAATGTCTCATAAGCCGTTCCGCCAACTTCTGATCCCGAGTTTGTTCTCACCTGTGCAAAAGCACATGAATAATGGAAGCTGCATGAAGTGAGGCCGGGGCATAGTTGCCACAGTGTTCTGTTGAGGCCTGATAAGGCGCTCCACCGCAGGAAAAGAACCGCACAGAGCTGACGAGACACCCAGTGACAGTATTAACTTTATTACCCACAGGCTGTCAAGCTGCTAACAGACAGAAGTATTAAGTCGATGGTAACTGAGAGGAGGTGCGCTCTATTCACTGTCATAACTCTGTTAAAATTTAATTTCGGTCGGCTTTCATGTATAAATGCATTAAGCTAATTAGCAAGTCTGATTTGGCCATAAGCTTGACAAGAATTGATTGTTTATTTTATTTTTCATTGTCTTGCATCAGCAAATGTCCTTCACACGTGGAGGAGCCTTCATCAGCGCTACAGATGAGCAGAAAAACAATACTGTTTCTGTACTGTGTAAAAGAGCTCATTCTTGTCAAAATTGTTTGATTTTATTTTGAAGCAATGTGTATTTGCGTCTATGAAATTAAATTAATTGGACACATCTTTAATTAATTCTTTTAAACACAGCTATGCGAACCCTAAATATAAATGTAGTGTGAAAAACAACCAACCTGTGTATCCTAAAGGTTGAGGGGTTTTAGGCCAACATCTAATGAGTTAAAGGATCTAGGATGTTAATCTTAAACAGTCTTTAGTTGACACAAGATTCTCAGATACATTGGCTTGAAAAGTTTTCATGCCATCTCCACTTTCCCATCTTTTATTCATGTCACAACCACAAATTCAATACACATACACAGAATTAAGATTTTGTGTGTAGCAAATACTTTTAAAGAGGAAGGACACCGATTGTGTTTCAAAGACTCTTACAAATAAAATTCAGAAGCTTCATAAATATATGTTAATCTTAATAAAATTTGGTGCAAACGTCATCAGAGTATCAACCATTGATAGGACAACTGTTTGTCATGCACTTCACTTTAGGGGTGTATTAAAAGTATAGAAAAGCACCCCTTTATATTTTGGTAAGAAGAAAATAAGATTCCTTTTAACTTTGTTAAAAAGTTTCTTCTAAGATGGGATGGAGGTTCAAGAGTTAGATTGGTGCTGTCCACTCTAGACTGAAATCCAACAGGATTTGAATATTGCTGTTCAGAGATGCTCTCCATCCAATTTGCCTGAGTGTCAGTGATTTTGGGATGAAGAAGGTGCAAATATATCAATCTCCAGATGTACAAGGCTAGAAGAGACATACCTCGAAGAACTTCTAGCTACAAAAGCATGATGTTTGTCATTTTATTAAAAAGTAAAAGCTTGAATTTGTTTATTTGTAAGAACCCTGTACCCGTTTCTTTTCACTTCAATGCTAAAATCCTTGTAAAACACAGATGCCTCTATAACTTGGAAAAATGTGAAAAAGTTCAAGAGAGGTGTGAATTCTCTGGCATCGTTCTCTGTATTCTTTTAAAATCTTATTTGAAATCCCAGAGTTTCCCCTGAAACAGCGACGAGAGGGTTAAGCATTGAGCCCATACTCTCATCTGTGCTAAAAGTGAAATGGAAACACCAGCTTGTCTGCAGAAGCGTTTACATTCTATGAATAGGAATTTCTGAAACCAGCCTGCTCGGAAATCTGTGGCAGATAGGAAAGACTGATCCAGTGGAGGGAAGAAGATTGAGAACAGAGGAAGAGGAAAGAAAAATGTGGAGGAAAATGTCAGGAATAGAGGTGGTGACCAAAGGAAGCCCAACTCATTTATCATGGACTAAACAGTTATCTTATCCCATAAATAAACGTTAAAGGGAAATCACAATCTACATCAGGATGTGTAATTATGCCCACATTTTTGTTGCGCTTTATATTAAAGTTTCATCTTGTTGAGCTGTAAATTACTATAGACTCTGTGTGTGGCACAACTCTGCTGCAAAAATCTTTTTGGTATTTTCAACCCCACTGGTTTAAATGAATTGCCATCCAAATGTCAGCAGAGAGAAATGTCAACCATTCAGTCCACTAATGGCACTGGATTCCAGTGATTCCATTCAAACAATGTGTCGTTTCTATTTGGTTTGAGCCCTCAGCTAGGGTATTAAAACCATAGGGAGAGTTCTTGGAAATTTTGTTGATTCTGAAAGCATTTATACAGCAGTTATATATAAGTCTGCTTAAATAAACCATTATGAGTAATACTTGTACCTATTTAATTGGAATGAGCTAGGTGGTTAAACATTGTAGAAACAACTGAGCCTCTTTCTGTGGAGACGTGTTGGTTACAGCTGCGATGTTTGGTGGAGCCATTAGTGCATGAATGGAAGCTCCTTGTTTCAGTGAGAAATCCACTTTAAGATACAAATACAGATAAGACAGCACCATCTTGTGCCACTTCCAACACCCTCGTTTTTTCCAACCAAGTGAATAATTAATGATGTTTCTGCTGAACAAGCAAGGCAAGAAATCTTTTTAATTTGTTTTCAGCATATTTAACCTTTTACCTGGTGAGAAGATGCTGGTGAAATCTGAATAACAATGAGTCCACAGCAGATTGAGGTCAGAGACTGCAGGCTTGACAGCTGAACAGCATGTGTCTTTGTTTAACCTGCAGAATCAGCTGACAGCTAACAACCATTGTGCTATTCCAGAATGGGGTTAAGTTAGAAAGGCAACATTTTCATCCACACTGAGTGAAACATCCCTGGTGTTATTAGGTTGTTAGTAGGCTCAGTTATTTCTGGAAAAAACAACAATTTGTTGCAAATTTTTTTGAGTATTTACTGCTTCTTTGAAGCAAAATTACCCAACACTATTGTTTGGGAAATCTGTTTTAAATTGGAAAAGCCTACAAGAAAGTAAGAACAAAATGTTCATGTACTGATTAAAACGTTGTAAGGATTGGAGACTAAATTGAGTGACGGCAGAGTAGCATACTAATAGGTTCAGATGTTTTCATATTCCTTCCAAAGATTTCAAATGTATTGTGTGGTTATGTCAAAAACATTCAGAAATGCATTTCTAGGTTAACTTTTTTAAGAATAGGAACCTTGGAACTGGTGATATGTTTATGTTATGTATGATAATATTGGTGTAGCTATTCTTGTTCTTTCTTATACACCATCTCCTTTGTGTGTTAGAGCCTAAAAAACATGTCTGCAATGTTGGACACATCTTCAAGTTAACATTTGTGAGTTATTTTTTTAATCAGTAATCAACAAAATGACAACATTTTTAGGGCTTTATCAAATCATTGAGACATCAGAGAAAGTGCCGAAAAGACCTACTAAAAGTCTGACTGAAAGAATGTGCTTACTCTTTTTCCTCACTTACAAAAAAATACAATTTCTACAGTTTAGAAATATTTTGTACATGTTTGCTATACTTTTTAATCTATTAACAACAAAAATGTATAGTATTCCATAATAAGATAGGTTACTTGGAGAGGGTGGAGGGGGGTGAATATTTTGGACGTATATGTTAAAGACATTAGTTTTTTCTGAGATTGTATATGGCAATTTTGTCAACACTATTTTATGTCACTCTGTCTCCTCTTCCATCATTTGACAGAAATAAACAAGAGTTAGATTAGCTAAACTGCTGAATGACATGTCTGGGATTTCATTGTTAATAAACAAGGTGTGTGAGGAGAAAGTTTTAATGCCATGCCTCTTTCAAAGGACTTCTGAGTGGGACACACACGTTTCTCATATTAAGCTCCTTCAGAAGCTTCTTTACTGCTCGACCTTCTCCACCATTAAATATGTTTAAGGGATCCAGAGATCTGCTATGATGTCAGAAAGATACCAAAATGGTTCAATGGGGTACGCCTTTTTAACAAGAACTTAGTTTTTAAGCTTAGTCTTTGATTTGGTAATGAAATTTTGTGTCCTAGCCAGCTGAGTGGAACTCTGTCATGATTTCTGATTATAATTTCAGGAACACCCTTCTTCTATTTCATTAACATACTTCTGTTGTTACAAAGACTTTAGATGCTGCAAGCTTTTATGCTCCTGTCTTCTCAAGTATGTAAGTTGGAGTTAAACACACAAAGTTTGTTTGTTGCAGGTTTCTGTCACTCTGGTTTAAGTTGCACTCCAGTGACAGTTAATCAATTTGTAAAATAAATAAATAGTCCAGGAGAGGAGCTGTGCCACAAAGTCATGTTTAACTAGACTATACTGGGGGGGAAATCGTAAAAGACACACAGGCTGATAGCAGAGAAATCACTTTTAGCTTGGTCTCTGCTGTCTAGGCTGCTCATTTGTCTTCCTGTGTACTTTGTGTGCTGCCTCATTTTAAACTTGGTTAAACAGTGTTAAAAGTCTCCTGATCACTTTATCTTTACTCTGTCTTTAGTTTCAAAGGTGAGCTACTATACAATGTTTTCACAAGTGGATACAATTTCCTGTGCTCCTAATCTAATGAGTGTCTAGTAAAAATACAGTTAAATTTCATTATCTGAGAGCTTTTAGATTGTCTGTCGACCACTTTTGTTTGTAGCTGATTTATGGAGACAAAGGAGAACTCCATTCTTCTGCTCTGTTTTATGGAAAATACCTTTTCTGAGATGTCTTAATTCAGACACAATGCTCTTTAGGTTTGCCTACAGCATTTGGCAACTAACATACACAACAACATTATAGATAGATAGAGATAGAGCGATGGGTTAAATAAAGAATAATTATAATCTTCTCTTTAAAGATTATAAAGGTCTTTTTCTCTGGTTTCTCAAGAGGAAAGTGAAAGTTTAGCTTGAAGTTTGGTTTATATTTGGATAACGACAGCACTCTCCATGTGTTCTTTCTAAAGTTTCCCACCACACTCCTGCTGCTAGTTTTTTTTTTTCTGTATTCTCCAAAAGCTCAGTCATGTGATTTTCTGCTTCTGCTCCTTTACTAGAATAAGGCTGTCATTTGCAGCTTCCAGTGTGATGGATAGACTCAACTACCACAGATAGATTAGTACTACTCCTTGCACTTGTAAAGAGCAGTGTGAATATAGATGGAGGGATTGCATGGTGGGCTGTTGTGCCGGAGGACTGATATACTATACACACACAGAATCTGACAGTAAAATGTGGCGACTGTTTATTACAACCATGGTGTGTCCTAGTCAGTTGTAACTGGTGCAATCAACTGATGCTTGATTTATGGCAAAGAGCTCAAAGTAAATCCCCGGTTGTAGGCTTGAATGTGTGTGTAAAGCTATAGTATATTTCAACTGTTGGGTTCACAGTAGCCTTGCCAACTACAAAATCCATTTTCATTCTTGTTATGTAATGCTGTAAAATACTTGTGGTTATGTACTAGTGTAGTAGTTCAGGTTAGTAGCTTAGCCAAGTGACCCAGATAAATTTCATATTTGTGTTGAAATAGTTTGAAAAATCAAAAGCATTTGCGTTATCAGAGGTAGGAAATAATAATATCAGATGGTCTTAAATGCTGATTAAGGCAGATCTACACTTTGTGATATTACTTGTTGTACTTCAGCTTTTGCTTTCATTCATTCAGTGGGTGGGTTTCAATGCACATCAATCAAGCACTACCTAATACTGATTTTGGATTAACTTCAGCTGATGTCACACTGTTTCTTATCTTGTCATGTATGCTGCCATTTTGAAAAAACATCTGTTATGTTTGCTAACAGTGTGAAAAACAGTGTGATGGTATTAAAAGTTGCAGTATGTAAGTTTTATAAACAACAGGTTTTATATATTTTTGAAAACTGTCACTATGTCATTCCATGAGACAGCTGGTCCTTGGAAAAACATCAAACACTCTTTCCTCCCCTCTGCTTTTTTGTCTCATGGTATACTATCGCAACATAGTGACAGTTTTAACAAATATGTTAAATATATATATATATCGTTAATAAAATTTACATATTACAGCTTTAAAGGTCAAATCTGTAGATTTCCTTTTTTAACCATTTCAGATTAATGACTTTACCATATACAAACTGTCACCTCTGTTTTACTTATTAAGATAGCTTATTCAACTTCTAAGACTTTGCAATTGAGTAGTATCATTTACAAGATTAGATTAGACTAGATTAGGTTAGATTAGGTTAGATTAGATTGGACATAGACCATCACAAGGGGAAAATAGACCTCTAAGCACCATTTTTAACATGTTTCCTAAAATAAACATGCCTACATGTTGCCTTAAAACACTATACTTAGTTGCTTGCAGGAATATAACATTTGTGATTTGAAAGTCACAATTTAAAATAAAAATGTCACAGCTGCTGAGTCTTCCTCCAAAGGTCAAAGTGTGGTGCTTTGTTTCAATGTTCCTGCTTCATCAAGTGTCCATCAGCCGCCCCCTCATGGCCCTGCAGCTGTATGATTAAAGTTCATTGGGGAACAATTTGGTTTTCGCCAGCGGATTGTTTACTCAGGGATAATCATCTTTGTTTCATGAGTCTCGCTGCTTGTGACGGATGCATGCATTGCAGCAGTGAATTCAGACTCATACATGCACACAGCCAAGGGACTGTGAATGTGAGGTTGTAGATAAACTGCTTCTTTTATGCTTTTATTATTTGCAAGATTACAAAGCAGCAGAAAGAACAACATGGATATCTTCTCTTCTGGAGCATTCCCTGAGGTTATGTCTTACATACCAGGAGTGGATACGAAAGCCTATGCAGAGAGGAAGTGTAAAAGCGTCAGAGACTCTTAGTTTGGTTTTTAAAGATCTAAGTAATCAACCATCAAAAAAGTCATTTTTAAGATAAATGTCTGACTTTAAAAGTCGGCTTTATGTCAAAGAAAACATTGATCTATTTAGATTTCTCTCTCTGGTATCTGTAGCATTTTCTCATAGTAGCAATGCTTCATTATACCAACATATGAATGAACAACACCGTTTTTGATTGTAAATATTATAGTTTTTTTAAAGTGTTGTTCGTGCCACATAGACCCCAGAGCAGATTTTCTGTCTAGCATGGCTAGTGATTCAGCCCCTAAGTGGCTCCCATCATAGCCCATACCGTTTCCCCAGGGTGACATAGCTGAAGCCTAATGGGCTCTGTGATGGTGTGTTAAAGCTTGGTGTTAATTATAACACCATGCGCCGTTAAACACAGTCACATTAACATCGGAAGGCCCAGCAAACTTGATTCAGTTAACCTTGGAACTGTAAAGTGGTCGTTTGCACTCTGTTGATCTGATGGCTGTTCTAATTTATCTTTAGCTTCCTTGGCACAGATTTACTGCAAAATGTGTAATTTTGGAAAGCAGTTTTCAGATTTATCAAATTCTAGTTAGCAAAAAATTTAATAGGCCCACTTTACACATTTCATTGATGATATACTGTTTGTTGCAAACAGCTTTTCCTCATAATAAACTTCACTTGATTTAATAACGTTCTGCATGAGCTGGTATTTATCGCCACTTAATGAATGTCACTTTTGTGTCTTGTTATGGCAGACAGGTCACTCAGGTGGGAGTCATATGCAGATGAGCTGTTGCTGTAAGTCTCACAAAAATAGTGACCTCAATGTATTTTTTTAGCATTTGCTATGGAATTTGCAGAAGAGAAAGTTGCAATACTTGAAATCAGTTAGATATCCTTATTTTAGTTTGTGTAGCAAAAGTTTCTATTAACCAGTGGGTGTTCCTGGATTATTACCAACCTGGGCTCACCATTTCCCTTAAACCCCATACAACCCACACCTGCCAACCATAAAGCCTGTTGTGCAACAAACAATGACTTTTGACATGTAATTTGCTGATCTATTACGAAATAAACAACAGCCAATGGCAATATGCTTACAGTGTTTATGCGAGTTGTCTTTAGTATCCTGCCTGTCACTCTCTCACCATTTGTGTTTATTTATTCAGTACCCAAAATGCTGCTCTATCTGTAGTGCAGAAAAGCAATAGTAAAGTTGCTGACACATTGCTGACAGAACTAACACATTTTACAAGTGCTTGCTCTTGAAGCCCAACACTTTATGATGTCCTTGGTGGCAAGCCATATCGCCTTTATCAAAAACTCTCACTAGTCTTCACAAAATATGCTTCGCAAAATTATTTTTTATTAATGAAAAAAGAAAAACTGTACAGTTCAAACTAAGTTCATTTTACAAGTTGCTTCTAGTACTAAGATTAAAACCTTCATGTGGACAATAACATCTCATTTGTAGTGGACATATAGTGATGCACAGGATACTTGCTTTAAAAGGTTGTGCTGACATAACATTGCCTCTGCCTTCATATCTAACTCCTCTGATTATTTCATTTTGTCTGCCTCTGGTTATAAGCTGACTGATAAACTACAGACAAATTAGACCTTTTGTTGGGATGAGCCGAACCTTATGCTGGCTCTGTTAGTGGAGGTCGGCTCCTGAACCTGCACTTTCATTGTGCCAAACAGAGTCAGCCTCTTGATAACGATCACATAAACCATCTGATAAGATGCAGCCAAGGTGAATACTGGAGGAGGATATTGTGTGTCTGCAAAGACAGCAAAATAAAAAATATACAGGGACCTTTAGCTTCCATGCAACTTCAAACACAAATAGTCGTATCTGCACAAGGACGGTGCTCTTTCCCCTTTATTACCATGATACATGATTTTCAAAAGGTAGGGATTTATACTGTTTTCCAGACTGTAAAATTGTAGCAGTGCAATTGCTTGCTGTAACCATTCTCTTCAAAACATTACAAGCATAAACAAATCATGTTCACTCTTACAGCTCAGAGTTTAGAGTCTCTTTCTTGTACAGCAGAAGGAGACTTCAGTTAGTACAAATGAGTCTTGGCTTTTTCAGCTCTGTTTTTGTCTTTATGCAAACCGGTCTTCAGCAGTTCCTTTCTCCGGTTCCTGGGTTTATTTGTGTTTAGAAATTCAGTGAAATCGCTGGGCTGCAAATGGGCCACTGCAGGAAATTCATCACTTCTCAGTATGGAAAACAAAATACAAGACAAGGACAATGCAGATGTGTGGAAAACAAGCTGAGAATTTGATTATCTGTTCCTGTCAGCACATGAAGTCATTTTAACTGCACAATAAACAATATGTGCAACACAAAGCTACATTTAACTCAGTAAAACAATAAATGAATGTCAAAAAATGTGTGTGAATGGGCATATTTCATAAGACATTCAAATGAAATGCTTTAACATGTAAAATATGAGAAATAATGTGTCTTAACATCAATTGACTATTTTCAAGCATCTTAAATGATGATTTGCTGACTCTGCCACCGCATAAATTAAACATCTGTTTTAACCTGTCAAATTTTTGTGCATCTAAGAAAGTCTTAGATGCAAATCATCTGTTTTTCTTCTCTGTCATGACCTTAAAACATGTTTTGGTTTTTCAGTTATGCAACTGAAAAGCAACTCAAGGGTGAATTCTGCACGAGAGAGACAGATGCTATCATTAATTTAGAAACGTAATGAAATTGTCACTGTCTGTCATCTGGTTTATTACTGCTGTTTCATGGTGCCTGCTTGGTTTCTTTTAAAAGATAGAGCAGGTCTACAAACTGCTCACCTATGGCCTTAAATCAGCAAGGTGGCAGTGTTGGGGAAAGGAGTTATTACTGATTTCACATGTCAGTGATTTTTAAGGCCACCTTGAGGGTAAGGCAGCTTGATATGCAGGCTAGAAGGTGCTGAGAAATCTTGGAGATTTAGGGAAAAGATGTGAAATCAATTGTCCTGCTGAGTTTAGACGTTGTGTTTGTTCAGCTGCTCTGTTTGAATTTGTTGTTGTAATCTTGCTTTGATAGTTTGATTTTCCATGCAGCTAAATGTTTATTGCTCAATAAGTCAAGCTTATTTCACTTGTAGATATGTAATCTGTAGAGTGAGTGTGTTAAAGAAAGGCAAATGTTCTCTATATGTCTCTGTTCCTTTGACTGCTAACAATGTATCTCTCCTTTTCTCTTTTGTTTTCCTCTGTATTGATTTTTATTTCTCTTCTAACATGAACCAACCTCTATCCTTTTTCTCCCAGTTGGTTCAGCCATTGCATTTCATACAGCTCTAAAAGAAGAATCACATGGAAAAGGTTTGAACAAATAAGCTGGACCCACAGAAGGACTTATAGCTCACCTAAAGAAAGTGCTAAATCCTCACTGGGTGGTCCAGTTACCTGCACCCAGTGTCTTACAGCAGATGTGCTGTAAACACATTCTTAAAGTATAGCCCAAGACTTAAAGGATTAACAAAATTAGTTGTTGTTAAAAGAACATAACTTAGACTAATGTTCATAAATTGATCAGTCAACTATGTTACACTAAAAAAGTACAACAAAATTTCTGCATACTCCTTTAGAATTCATCTAAAATCGACATGAAATTTGAAACTTCAAACATTGTAGGAAAGACAAAGTTTTGTAAATTAATATCAGTCCTGCTAGTAACAAAGAAGAACAAAAAAAAAAAACAATGTAATGCATAAACATCTTATAAACAAACAACATATTCAAACCTACAGACTAGTTAATAAAGACACCATTAATAACCAGGAAACGAATCTTCATATCAACATTAGCAGTAAATCTCTCCTCTCTTTTCTTGTAGGTAACTGGCCAGCTTCCGTGGGATTTGATGTCACCTTTAGATTGGTTTAACTGAAGATGGAAACACTGGAGTCTGAGCTGACGTGCCCGATCTGCCTGGAGTTGTTTGAAGATCCTCTGCTCTTGCCCTGTGCCCACAGCCTTTGCTTTAACTGTGCCCACCGCATCCTGGTGTCTCATTGCTCCACCAGCAAACCCCTCGAGTCCATCTCCGCTTTTCAGTGCCCCACGTGTCGTTACGTCATCACGCTGAATCACCGCGGCCTGGAGGGCCTTAAGCGCAATGTGACGTTGCAAAACATCATTGACCGCTTTCAAAAGGCCTCCCTCAGCGGCCCCAACTCCCCCACTGAGAGCCGGCGGCTGCAGACGCAGCGGCCCTACACCGCCACCATTAGTGGCACGATAGCCGGAACGATCGGTGGAGGCGGCGGCGGCGGTGGAACAGGTGGAGGAAGTGCCCGTGGCAGCCCGGCCACTTCCAGCCACTCCCACCCGCATGCCAACCACACCAATCACGCCAACCACACAAACGCAAACCACAGCCCAGCTGTTGTGGCGAAGATGGATCCAAGGATCAGCTGCCAGTTCTGTGAACAGGATCCGCCTCGTGAAGCTGTTAAGACGTGTGTTACATGTGAGGTGTCGTACTGCGACCGATGCCTGCGTGCAACACACCCGAACAAAAAGCCCTTCACCAGCCACCGCCTGGTGGAGCCAGTACCAGACACTCACCTCCGGGGCCTGACCTGCCTGGAACATGAGAACGAGAAGGTCAACATGTACTGCTTGGTGGATGACCAGCTTATCTGTGCCCTCTGCAAGTTGGTGGGTCGTCATAGAGACCACCAGGTGTCCTCGCTCACAGATCGCTTTGACAAGCTCAAGGTTAGTCCTTCAGTAAACCCTTTAGTGTACAGAACCCCCTCCCCCATTATGTACTCTTTATCTTTGTGTTAGGATGGTACAGTAAGCCACAACTGTTTTGCTTTCATAACAATGTTTCTGTAAGCAAGACAGACGGATCACAAACAGAGAATCAGAAGAGATAATTTGGATGGTTTACTTGCTGGGAGAGGAAAGAGAGATAGAGACCAATAGGGAGGGCCCTCATAATGATAGTCGTTGAGCTGGCATTCCCTGTGGCCGCTGAGCTTTCACGTGTAAAAACCGGGACTGCTGAATCAGGCTGAAAAACAACAGAGGAAGGCAACAGCAAGAGCTAATTCCACCACTAAAGGCCTAAAGCAGTGAGCTGGCACCGACCAACTTTTATCTTTAGTGTTTGCAGAGCATATGAACGTTTGGGTGACTGGCTTTGTTTGTGTTTAGACTTTGAATATCTTTTTTAGGAACTGCTTTATGCATCTTTAAGATTTTGGAACAACAACCAAAAATAAGGCATTAAAATTGTGTCGTTAATATTATCCAGAACAGATATGTGGATTAAGGGAGATTAACATTTGTTAACCGCAGTACATGAGTGGTTTTATCAGATGTAGAGGAATAAGGAGTGAATGTATGTTCTCACAATGGCTTTAAAAATTGTGTTCATGGAAGGATAACTAAATCGGGATCTTAGTACATTTAAATATCATCAAGTTGAACATCATCTACATGTTTACAAAGTGCTGTATCTAAGCATACTGATGGAAAGACGAGTGGAAGAAAAAAATATTAAAACTGGCGCACAAGCAGCATGGATAATTGTAATCTTAAGAGAATTTTGAAGCAACGTCTATTCAAGAATCTATAGAATATTTTCTGCAGCTGGAGTCGGTCCTTCACCATACTCAGACATAATTTTTGGGAAAGTGTTTTTTTTTTTTTACAACATATTAATTTTGTAGCATCTCTTTCTCTCTCTTTCTGTCTGTCTTTGTCCCTACATCTAAAGAAAGTGTTTGCATGTTTTTATTTGGCAAAGTGAAGTTGTGGTTCAATTATTTCCACTGAAGGGGATTGTGTTGTGAAAAAAAAAGCAAACAAACAAATGGACACCTTATGAGGGCAGAGATGCATGGCTTGTTTCACTAAGAAAATCACATCTGTTGTTTAATTGTCAGAACTTTTTGCCATTCTTCAGCATGAAAGTGTAGGCATAAAATCATGATGACAGTGTATCATTTTGACATTGTTAATGCTCAGCGTGGAACAAAACTCCAATCCATTGGGTTTCAGGGGTGAACACAGCAGCTGTAATCTTGCCAACGTCTCAGAGCATCCTTTTCATTTTGGTGAAAATGCGCTCCCACATCCTGTATTATTGATGCAACTAGAACTGCGGATGTCACCTTCAGTTTTGTCAGCAAAACTCTTGCTCAGCACCTCTCACTGAGCACAGGGCTTATTTTCCCTGCTGTTAGCCACCTCGTTCTCTGCAGGCTGAGGGACGGGTTGCTGTAAGTTGTTTGCGGTTCCCCTCATTTTCCCTCAACTTCCTTGGCTGGCTGTGGTTCTTTTGAACATTGCCCAGCCTAGGGCTTTGAACTTCCCAGACTTTGAATCTGCCCCAAATCTAGGAGGAGAGCTATCCAAGCCAACGCTTCAGTTAACTCACCAGTGGCATTCGGAGCTATTTTTTAACTTTCTGACTCATACCAGTGCAAGAGTTTCTTCCTTCTCTACTTTTATGACTGACAAGGGTTCAAAGCTCCAAAGGATAAAATAAAGCACTTTTGCTGCTCCATCCTGCCTTCCTGTTATCTGCTTAAAATCTTGCTCTCTTGCTGCCTAAAGAGCAGACATGCCTTGGTAGAAAGTTATTTCCTCATGAATACCTTATTCATCCTGTGATACTGATATTAGCCAACTGTTAATCTGGTGATCACTCAGGATTGATCAAGCTGCAAGTTGTCCGATTCCGGTCCTTTGCTGACTTCTTATTGTATCACTGATTAGGAAAATAGATTAGCTCATCTGCCTATTTGACTCCTGACTCTCCCTGATTTATCTTTGACTTCTTGGTCACCCTTCAACCATCCTGTTTTTGGAGTTTCCTTTCAGCCACACTGTCACTATGATTTTACTCACATTAAAGGAAAAGGTAAGCTTCCCTTAGGCAGAAATGGATGTTTCAGCAAAAATGTCAACAAGTGCTAAACAGCAGCTAATAGGAAGGTGAGTTATTTCCATACTCAGCTGATAAGCAGATTCTCCCTCTACACATGCAGATGAATTAGTCTCATGTATTTTGGAGACTTCTATCTTAGTATTTCACTTTGATATAGTAAAATAAATGTAGCTTTAAGGAGCTGCTGCCAAGATTGTTTGGTTGTTTTTAGAAAATCAGGTGCATTAAAGTCACTCCCAGTCAAGATTTGGAGTAGAAGAGAATATCTCATCACTGCTTCTTTGAAAGTGCCTGATGCATCATTAAAATGTAATTTGCATCAATTTGGGGGCAGCTTAACTACCCCTTTTGTAGGTTGGTTATACAAAATCAAGAAGCTGATTGTGTGTGAGAGTAAGTTTAAAATTCTGATTATCAATATCATTATTCATAATTAAATAACTGAACAGAGCATATCAGTATTAAGGATGAACGAACTGGAGTTTTTATGGTTGGGTCTGATTTTCATTTTACTGTCTCCCTATTTTTGAATTTATTTGTTTATTTATTTTAAAAAGTACATAAACACATGTATTTTTTTCATATTTTGCCACAAACCTCGGTAATTTGGGGGGATTTTATGTGACAGGAAACAAAAAGTTGTGCAAGTATGAGTGGAGATATACAGACTCTTCATTTTTCTTCTGCTCCCTGAGTAGAATCACAGTTTGCTACCATTAAAATCAATAAAGAGATTAATGTTACATCCAGCTGGAGTATTGTCTTCTATATTTGTAGTGTCCTCTACAAGACTCATGGCAAGTTGCATGCAAGTCTCCTCTTTACTTTTTTAAATTATTGAGTTCTGATTGCTACTTTGTGGAGTTAACTAATAGCTGTCATGTCAATAGATTATCCCACCTGAGCTGTTCCAGAGTAAACATGAGCTTCTGTTTCTTCTCAGATTAGAGTTGGCTGATCTGTCAGTTTAGGTGGATAGCCATTTACTAGCAGGTTTCTATAGGTCCTGCCTTATTCTTCCAATTTTTTAATGATAATATAAACGGATCTCCATGAAGTGTTTATTGATTGTGATGTCATTTTATAACCTAAACCTGCTTTAAAATTCTTCACCTTTTCATACCTGACCTGTCTTCTCTGTCTATTCACAACTTCAAAAGGCTTTATTTATTAGTATCAGACAAAACATGCACATCAAATGTTTCAGTTTTTTATTCGTAAGAACCTTGTACCTGTCTTCCTTCTACTACGTATTTGTGTAATAGGAGGTTTACTTATGTTGCTGAGACACTGTAAAACTTCAAAGAAAAACATTAAAGTTGTAATATTAATGTAAGAAATTTGGCAAAAGTTTGAGGAGTAATAATACTGAAACATTTTCCAGCTGGAAAATTTCACAAGTCTGTAGTAATGAACCAGAAATGTCATTACAACAAATTCAACACAGACATAGCCTGGTTGCTTTGCTACTGACTTGAAAAAAAATCTAGTTGGTAGTTGATTTGTGACTGATAACTTAAATTACTTTGGTGGTCCAATGTCTCATAGGCAGCCAGATGTGTTCAGGCAATTGGTTGTCAATCTGAAAAGAAATGAGATGGTAAGAGCTAAGAGAAAGTGGCAAATGTGAGAAGTAATGATAAATAAATCAGAAGTTCTTGGTGCTCTTTTGTGCTGCGTGCTGGTTCATTTTGCTCTGACTCAAAAACTCCGCAGGGCTTTAAAGTGAATACGTGTCACAGCACCAAGTGCTAATGAGCTGACGTGGTGGAGGAGCTTATTTCAGAGCTGTCAATCAGTTTGACAGATAAACCTTATGGTTTAGGATTTTCAGCTGTCCCACTGTACAGTAGTAGGACTGTGTGTGTGTGTCCATAATTTGTTGACAGGTCTCTAAGTCTTCCTGCTTGAACCAGCCATATGTTATGCAAATAATAAGTTCAAAAGAAAATTCAAAGCTTTTTCCAGTGATCCTGGGATTAATTTCTGTTAAGACAGAAACAAGTCCCTGCATATTATCAGCAACCCCACCCTTCCCCATCCTCTCCTGTCCTCCATCGCTTCATTTCCTTCATTGCCTCCAGTCTTGCTTCTTCTCCTTTTTTTCTGTTGTTTTCTTCATTCACTCCTTCCCCTCACTACTCATATTTTATCCTCTCTACCCTCCCTCCTAAGCTCCTCGAGGCTCTGTCTAACTTTTTCAGTGTGGTGGCTGCTTCATGTCTGCTGCTGCTGCTGACTCCGCTGCTGCTGTATTTACACTCGTTCTGCTTTGCTAAATCCTGAGGCGAGCTTATGCAGATCTACACGGGGAGAGGCACCCTTGCAGAGCCATATGAACCTTTATTACTTTAAGACCTGCAAGCGGACCACCGTTTTACTGGCGCTTAAGGCTGAGCAAGCCTGATCTGATTGTACACCAAACACTGAGTGAATGCATTCGCGCTTTTCTTTTTATTTCTAATAAACCCGTGTATTCTTTATTACATTTCCGTCATTAACGCATTTCCACTACATCCATCACTGTCACTATATTACTCCCACTCCTCTGTTCTTGCATAGAGGCAGACAAATGTCTTCCATCCCACATGCTTTCTGCCACCGTGTGTTTGTCACACCTCCCTTTGCCTCATTTGGCCCCCGGTCAGTCTGTCTTCTTTTGCCTCCCCTCTCTTCTGCCCTCAGTCACCCACAAACCCACTCACGCTGCTGCAGCATGTAGCTGGTGAAGGCAGATCTGCAGCCCTCCTTTGTGGTTGTGTGCATGAGCTTTATGTGATTGCATTCAAATATGTGCGCCTCAGAGCAGTTACAGGTTTGCCTGAGTGCCTACGAACAGATGTAGGTGTGCGTGTGTCTCAGAGCGGTTGATATAATTTTGAACATGTGAGGAATGACTGTGGGCTTAGTGGTATGTTGCCTTCAGAAATCAAAGCTCTATCTGGAGAACAGAGTGAGATGGAGCATCCTCGCTCATGCTGACGGAGAAACCAAAGATGGAGCACAGAGCTTTTAGTGGCTCCGTGTATCAATTCTCCGCCTACACACGTTAGCGTCGCTATATGTTTAGAGTCTTTACTTTTCCACACACACAAGATGGGTTCAGGGTTCCTACGCTGCCTTTTAAAGGTTGACAAAGTATAGAAAATACGGTCATGAATTTTTGAGGTCTAAGTAAAAAAAAAGAGAAAAGAAAGCCGAGTATCAAAAAAGGTTCTTCTTGTTCCATTTTAGTTTGTTAATTCTTTAGTGACCTAATTATCACTTTAAAATTGATTGATTGGTTTTGCACATCATCAGTTGATTTTACCCATTAGTGTTTTTATTTTCACTCTCTCAATGGCCTGTACTTGTATAACACTTTATCAAGGCCAGAGAACTCAAAAGTTCTTCACACTGCACTGATATATGGGGTTGCTGTGGTTCCTAGTCTTACAAACTGACTTTTAGAATTACATAATCTGGAATAAAGCTGATCTGAAATGGCTGAGATTCCACCTAAAGTAGTGGTTCAAAGCCTAAATTCACTAAATTCAATTCACTACAGATAGGTTTTGGAGCACTTTTCAAGCAACTTCTGACATTATTTATACACAAATGTCCAAATTTTATAACATGTGCTGAGAAAAGATTAAATTTGAGTCTGGAAAAGGTGCAACTTGTGATAAAGGATGTGAATGAATCTCGCTGGTTCGTGCATTACACGTAGTCACGGACTAATAAAAAAGATCTGTCAAATCACTGTGTGCCACTCAGTTAATGTAGTGCTTATGAAGAAAGTAACTGGACCACTTTAAAAGCATTAAAACTAGGCAAAGGAAATCTTAGTTGCATTTATATTTAGGATTGAAAGCAGTGTAAAAATGCATCAATTCAGTGTTTCCATTATATCCATTTTGTGAGAGCAGCCTTCAGCTTGTGTTGCTGGATCATTAATCTCCCTGCAGGCTGCTATCCTCATACTTGCAATGATTACAACAGCTGACAGGTAAAAGTGAGTAACACTGCTCAGCTTGATTCAGTGCAATGATCTGCTAGGAACACAAACATCCTAAAATGGATGTTCTTTTTGACACCTATCAAAACATTTTGGTAAACCAGTCACCTGAGACATCAACACACACTTCTCCCACCCACGGATGAGCAATCTATATGATTGTATCAAAGAGAACTCTGTAACATAACAGCCTAAATACTTTTTCTTTCATATTTCCTTGGTTCATTGACTTTTCTACTGATGTAATACTAAAATATGATATATCTTCTACGGAGTAGCTTGTTGTTTAACTGTGCACAATCAGCATGTTGCTGACAGTTGAATGCTTATACGTGATAAAACAACACAGATAGTTGTTTTTTGTTGGAGTTTCATTTCTTTCAGATTGCTGATATCCGCTGAAACCGAGGCCCCAGACTTACTGGCTCGTTAAGGGGGTTGTTTTATTGGAATCCAGGTTTCCACACCTACATTGTTCCGACTCCTGCCTACTAAAAGTGAATTACTCTATGCAAATATCTAGCTCACAAAATAATATTTATTTGTTTTCCTTTAATTACTGCGAGCTTTCAAATAAGTACTTTTTAAATAAATGTCATATCAAGGCACTTGACAAGACAAATACAAATACAATAAAAACAAATTGTGTCAGTGCAGTTACAGACACTCTAATTCAATTATATTTACTATGCACTACAGTCAAAACTTATTGATCATCTAGTAATAGCTAATTGGTTATCAAAGTGTATTACCCATGACTTGACCATTGCTTTAATTCTAATTCTGTAAATTTTTAAACTAGCTATTTGGGGCCCTACATTCCTGCTTTTCTGTCTTCTCTTCTGCTGCCTTCTTATTTTAAAGTTACAAGGCTTAATCTTGGTAGTGAGGCACATGAAGGCTTGACTGTATTTTAGGGTAAAGCTGTAAGAAGCTGACAACATTGTAGAGCTTAGCTGAGCTTCTGACACTTTTGACACTTAAAGAAAATCATTTTAACTGTGGATGTTCTAAATACAACTTTTGGATTTATATGAGTTATGCTCACGAGAAAAGAAACTTAGAATGCATACGTTCTTTTTTTTAGCACACGCCCTCTGCTATAATAATAATAACCTTATTTTGTTTCATTCGGCTTTTGCTAAAGTGTTAATACTGCTTTAAAGTCTTTACGTTTTGTCATATAACCAAAACAGTTCAACATATTTTGGATGATTTTATGTTTAAGACCTACAGTAAATTATACATATTTGTTAAGATGACAAAAAATGATCCATGTTTTTCAAAATACTTTTCCAATAAACATCAGAAATGTGTAGTATGCATTTGTATTCAGCCTCACTAAGACAACAATTTGCAAAGTGACCTTACCTTATAGCTTGTGCTTATAAGAAAACGTTTACATATTTACAGTGTCCCATATATATGACTTGTGCTTAGAGCTTGAAGAAAGTCGTAGCATCTGTTCATTTCCAAATCCACCTTTGTGATGTCACTGAGCAGGATGTGTGAGGGGCAAACTGGGATGCAAAAACATGCAAAAAGGTGTACTTTAGGCATGTTAATAGGTCTTCACATTCTTTTAGCCAAAAGCCAGACAGCACAGAGAACATGTCAATAGTTGTAAGGTAAATGTCATATATAGTTTGGATAGTTGTTTGTGAGAAACCTATTTGAAGCTTTCTCCTATGCAACGTGTTCTATGGAAGATTTTGTGTTGTACAGCTGAAGGTTGACATTTTGGGTAATTCCAAAATTTGTTTATGCAAATTTACTACAAAAGCTGAAATCTTTAAATAGATCAATGTCTCATTAATTAGTAGAAAGTCAGGTTGTTAAATGATGATAATCAACCTAAGCTTGATAGAAGCTAAAGGTATTCATACTGATAAGTTTTATTCCAACAAATTTTTCTAAGTCTATCCTTTAAGCAATTGGCTCCTGGATCTTCTAGATGGTGTTTTGTTTGTGCTTCACAGACAATGGACAGGACAAAATAGCATAACAGGAATATTTGTCCTAAATCTGGAAATTCTTCCCTCCTCACACTGACATATTTTGGTCAACATATGTATACACATAAAGGAACCTTGAGTCACTGCCTGTTGTGGTCTGCTTGTTCAAAGTTTTGGTGACTGCCTGCACACTTCCTTCTCCTGTGCTCTGTCTGCGTGAGGAAAACAGCGTGCCGCTCTGTGAGGCAGCCAGGCAGGAACAGCGTGTCGCCATGGGAAGATGCTTAGTTTAAATGAATCACTCCAGTGTGCGATGAACAGCACGTCTTCACCCGCACGCGAGTGGAGACCTCTAATTTAAACTGTAAATAGCAGTCTTGATTAGTAGCTTCACATTGTGAACAATGATCATAGTTTTAATAACAGATTTAATCTGAACCGGCTCCATTATCTGGTGAACTGGACTGGCTGTTTTCTCTGTATGGTAGCAATTAATCAAAAAGTAAGTTTTTTTCCATGTTTTCCTTACCTTTAAATTCTATTTTTTTAATGATAAATATTATTTTATTATCAGTTGTTATGGCAGCTCAAATCAATATAGTTATAACTCCTAACGACAAATGGCTAAGTTTTAAACCCACATACGATGCCAATAAAATCTATAAATATTACCTAAGTGGCATATATAGTGGAAAATGTTTAATATGCCTGTTTAATCAAAGCAAGAACAAGTCTTCATGACAAGAGGTTGAAAGCCTTCATTTAAATCTCTTGATTTAGTCATATTTAGATGGAGACTTCTTCCCACGAGTTTTCCCTTTAAAGAAGGTGCTAATCCAAAAAAGATAACAACAAGATCTCCTTGTTGGCCCTTTTAGCAAAAATGTGTAAAATACATTAAAATAAATTCAACTTCCACTGCAGTAGGATAATAACACTTTGAAAAAAATCCAGACTTTGATGTGTGAATTTATTCAGAGTGGGGGAAAAAATGCCATGTTAAGAAATAAATGTTTACAGAGAGTGTTATCCTTTCTATTTTCTACATAGATTCTATATCATCCTAATAATTTTTGTCTCTTTATTTTGGTTAAACGCTCATTGATTACCCATTTTCAGTTTTCTGTCAGATCCTTGCTAAGTGCTGTATTTCAGGCTTCTTGAATTTTTACTCCAACAAGGTTCCTAAGATCTGTGAAAGCAAAGCAGACCCACAGCATCACAGGGAATTTAACCCCACCCACCCAGTGGTTTCTAGAACCAGTTTGTTTCCATGGACAAACTGTCCATGGAAACACACCCCTGAAGTCACCAGTCCATAAAATAACGTAACAAACTGCACAAACCCATGCCTTTTTGCAAAGTGGAAAAGAGGCATTTGTTAACACCAAGATGCAACATTGTGCTGCTGTAAACTTTGATTACTTTCTGACTTCCTTTACTGTCCTATATTGGTGTGGTGGCTAGATAAAAATGGCTCCATTCTGGTGGCCAGTGGTTAAAAGAAATAAGCCTCTGTGTAAAGTTGTAATCCCACCAGGGAAACAAAAGTTAGTGGACTACTAATTTCAAGTCTCTAGAAATTCTGGTTGACTTAAAAAGCTGAAGAATAAATCACTAAAATACTTCCATAATAGTTTATTTTTATCACAACAAACTAATTTTTCATAGTCTTGGAATTGTTACCTGCTGAAGAAATATACCACAATTACAGAGTGGATTTTCTTTTGAGTGTTAGATTATGGAACTGTAATCAAACGTGATTTGATTTAAATCTTCTTTTCACATATTTATCAGGGTTACTAACAAAATTGTGCGCATCTATTAAAAGCTGTTGTTTCTCAGACTCTTCTTCCTACTCACAATGTCAATAAAAATTGATTTGTCACAAAATGAGTACTTTTCAGCTTGGGATAGAAGTTCCTTCATTTCGTTAGAATTTGGCTGCGGGGTTTCCTTTTTTGCTGCTTCGCTGCTGCATCTGCTTGCAAAGTAAAACACATAATCTCCCTTTGATCAGGGAGCTGAACAGTCCAATAGCTCCTGCTTTTGATTGGCTGTAAGCCGTGTTACACATGGCTGCTCAAGTTAGTGAGAGATCAACCTTGCTTGTCCACTTTACAAACACACTAAGTTTTTCATGTGTAGTTTTCTTTCCTCGCTCTTAACTCCCTGAAGGGAAGTTTTCTTTGCTTCTACCACGAGGCCATGCACTGCTGTAGACCTAAAAAAAAAAAAAGTCTGATGGAAGTGACAGAGAAAAATGAGTTTACTGTAGAGGCTAGACCTTCAGAAATGAGTTATTTTAGAGAAGATTTATGAAACCAAGGAGGTAGAACCGAACAAAAAGGTGAAACTGACAAGTTTTCTGATGAATTCTTTGTAAAAGCCCCAAGTCTTTTAACTTCCCTTTAGATTCACTTCTAGATTTTCTCTCAAAAGTTATAGACTACCTGTTGATTTTGCAATGTAGTGTGCATTGCCTTTTGTATTAAAAAGAAATACATTTGGGATATTTGTGACATGTCAATTACAGTTTGCAATAAAGAACATCTCTTAAGTCCCTTTCATTTGGACATAAGTAACACCAACATCTGGCTTTTGTCTTCACTTGGCTGTGACCGAAACATGGCATACATCAGTCATTTTCTCTCCCATTCCCAGTGTGATGCTGCTATTGCAAATTTGTTTCAAATTTAATAATACAAGTTAGATGTCCATAAAAAATCACCAAAGCAGTGTTGAATGACTTGTTAATCTTTTCAGCAAGTTTGGTTGAAAAGATGAACGGGTTCTTGTTATTTGCTAAACATAATGTTGCATAATATTCTCTAAACATTTATCCGCAGTCACGAATTTGCAAAAGAGGCCAAAACATTATTTTGTTAAGTATTTCACGAGGCAAAGTAAAAAACAAAGAATACATCTGACAGTTGGAGCCAATCGAAGCATCTGTCATTCAGACAGACAGTTTGCACAGTGTAGTATAATATCTGCAATAGATTTCTATGTTACCTTTTTTTTTTTAAATGTTTTATCGACTCTAGTGGTAGTAAAACTGAAAATGGTTACACAGATTTGTGGTTTGTGAGAGAGGGGGAAGACATGTGGTTTGACCAGGACTTGAATCCAGGACTTGAACTCTCCGCGTTGAGGACTGAGCCCTCTATGCACGGGTCGCCCAACCGCAGCGCCCCACTAGTTTTGTTTTAATGCCTCCATGCCTTCTTTGATGCTGGATAAGCTTAGCTAGATCCATTTTAACTAAAAAGATGTGATGACATTTAATCTTTCTGACATCAGGTCTCCATTTTCATTCCATCATAAATGGAAGTGTTGTAGTATTTATTTTACTTTAGGTTATGTTTGACTATTTTCAATAAATATGCTTTTTTTGTGCATGGACACACTACTTGGCATCAAGAGTTTAGGAAGAAGTTTAATATCACTAAGGATGAAATTTCTTTTTAAATCCACCCTTAGTGTCTCTTCACCACAGTGAAAGAAGGGCTACGCTTTGAACAGCAAGACCATGAATCGACTGGGAAAACTTATGTCCCCACTGAGGTTGTTGATTTCACTTGACAGAGAGATTGGGAACACAAGTTAACGGCACTGTGCCCCCAATGTCCTGCTTCTCAAGCCGATAAGAAAGGAGGGCACTGATGCATGCTTAATAGCATGCAGGGACCCTTTTATGGCTTCTAAAAAGGGACACATCACCTTTCCTTTCTGAGGCAATGGTGGTGACAGCAGCAGCTAGCACCCTGTTCTCTGAGGCTGTCATCCAATGGAAACATGAAGATATACTCCATTTATTCAGATACAGTGTGTAATGTTTAAGATATGTTCTTGTGTTTATTGGCAGCAGGATCCTTAAATATATCATTTGTATGTAGGTGTAGATGCAGATATAACATCTATTAATTAACTGTCCACACACCTTCAAAAGCTGATTGCAGAAGAGTCTATTTTGGATTATGCATGGTGTTTTCTCTGTTTTATTTTGAGATTTTTCTTTAGGATGTTAAGGTATTAGCACTGTAAAATCTACTGAAATCCACATTCTTTTAGTTCTGCTTTTAATAGGAATCTGTGTGAAATCGTACATGAGCTCTGTGGCTTTTTATCTCCCATTCTCCATCTGACAATGTTAAGTCACATTGAACTATTTTATTAGACATGTAACAAAACAAGTACCACAGCAAACAAAACATTACTTATACTTAATAGTAAATAAATAAAAAGAACCCATCATCTTGTTACAATTGCAGACCATAAGTAATAAAAGTATCACTCGTGCTACAGTAATAAAGCTGACTAAGAAACTAAGAGGTATCAAAACACAATTCAGTTTTTCAATATCCCTTTAATCTAAGAGGAAAATGTAAAAAATTCTGTACACTCATTATTGGGAAGACAAAGGTAAAATGACCATGCAGAAACACACACACACACCCACACCTAATAACAGTTTAGAGAGACCAATTAATCTAACAGTCAGTTAGGTTAGTCAGTACTTGGAGAGAAGTCGTGTATGCACAATCAGAATGCAGAAACGTCCCAGACACAGATTTGTACAAAGATCTTTATTGCGGCAAGGCAACAGTTCTACCAATTGCCCACTGCACCCTTTGCAACAAAAAGTTATTACTAAGTATGAAACGTCATTACCCAAACAGCTGATCATTTTGAGTGAGCCTTTTTAACAACTGCACTTAGGATTTGTTTTGGCTAACTCATAAAATCTACTGAACAGGATGGTCTTTGTACATAAAGATCAAGAGTTGTTTGTCACATCTCTTGATTGAGAGATGTGACAGCAACGCTTATAAAGCTAAGCCCTCAGTCCGCAAATATTAGTTTATGTTGGGTTCAAAGAGAGCCCATCAGTTCCACGTCGCCTGGATCTCAGCTGTCAACATGGTTCAGAACTTATTTTTTTCCACAGGTTAGGAACATTGACAGCTAAATTTATTAATCTGTCATCATCAACGCCATCATTCTAAGCTTATTTGTTTGGAGTTAGACAGAGGAAGTTTAGTTCCCCTGAGGAATCACATGAAGAGGAATGTCCTGCAGATGCAAGCAGTGGAAAGAAAACCCACACAGAAATGCAGAAACCAAGGGGCTGTCTCTCTCATATCAGCTGCTGTCCCCCTGGAGACACTGAGTCGTGATTTCTCACAGTGCACATCACACACATAGCATATTACCCACAGCAAGAGTTATGAGTTTATTGCTTTTCCGGAATGTTTTCCCTTTAGTTAAGTGTTTAAAAAGAAAAAAAAACAACCCTTACCCAGACTGTAAAAAGTTAAATACAAGTTCACATGAACAACAACCTATCGCTTATTGAAGTGTGTAACCCAGAATGCAGGGCTAGTGTGTGAAAAGCTGTTTACACCCTTTCATTTAAGATTATGCAAAACCGCATCAAGCAGCAATAACCGGGAGTAATGACAGTCAGATTGGCCATGTCTGTTTCTCACATTGTTTGGAAGGAACTCTTTCTATAGTGTTTCCATAGTTCATTGAGGTTTGTGGTCATCCATTTAGCACGTCTCTTGAAGGTCTCACCACACCATTTTAATTGGCTTGAGGTCTGGAATTGACTGAACCAGTACAACAGCATTATTCTATTCTTGAGTCCTTTTTTTTTCAGCATTTTATCTGAATATTACGCTATATGACCTCATTATGAACTTGCTGAAACAGTCATTTCTGGGAAAATTGGCTGCTGTCTCAAAGCAAGAACTACTGATATTCTAAAATATCTTGATAATCCTCTCCAGATTGATGTTAAAGAGCAATTACTTCTTTAATCTTTCAGAAACAATTTGCAATTCATGATAACTAGAGAAGTTGATGTCGACACCAAAACTATTCTACACTTGATATTTTTTAAATAAATATGTGATTGCCTTTTTCATCAAATATTCCTCCAGAAAAAAATGAAGACATTTAAAGATCGCTTGTCATCCTACTACACAACTTTGAAAAGATTTTCTGTCTGACATCTTTCATCATTTGCTTTTTATTACCCTTTTCAGCACTGAACCATCTCTAAGGTCAGAATGAAGCTAACCAGATATTAAAAAGGCAGAAAAAAATGCAACATTCTTGTGAACATCAGCGACTTTAATTCAACAAACTTTTGTTTGCAAACTTGGGCTGAGATGGGCAAAAAGTAGGGAAAAAAAGTTTTTCTCATTTCTGTGGTGATCTGAATAAGTTTTTTTCTTTATGCTGACTGTAGTCATGCATAAAGACACTGCCCTGTATATATGTATTTCTCACTTATAAATGCACAATTTTAATAAATACTCCGCAGCTGGATTTTACCAAATAAATCTTGCTTGGTGTATGTTCTGGTGGATGACATCACGAGAGGCAGAAGAATTTGAGCTGATCATCTAACATTGGTGAACTCCATGGTAGATGAGTGGATTTTGACAGAATTTTTCAATCAAATTGTATTTTGTTTATATTCACGGCTCATAAAACAATTAAATGCTGTATTCTGCTTGTATCCCCTGTCAGTAACAGATTTTGCCACTACTTTAGCCTGTATAAGTGAATGAGGCAACAATTCTAACAGGAAGCATCGCTGAGTCTCAAAGATCATCTCAATGAAAGATACTTATAGGGTCAAGTAGTTTTTTGCACCATTTTTGCTCTAAAATGATCACTGAAGATATGCAAGAGAGACGTCTTGCTATTCATTTCCACCTTCGTCGACCTCTATTGTTGCAAGATTTTTCTGTGTGTGTTCTCAAATATGCCTCAAGTGTTTTGCTCAAAGAATACATGATAGCATCTTTAAAGAAGAAATTTGATTAAAAAACATGTGATGGCTTGTTTAACAATTTACCGCCCGCTCTACATTCCTACACTTATCTATGGTCACATGCTCTGGGCAGTGACTGAAAGAATGAGATCACAGATACAAGCAGCTGAAATGAGCTTCCTCCACGGGGTGTAAAGGCTCTCCCATCTATGGATGGATGGATGGATGGATGGATGGATGGATGGATGGATGGATGGATGGATGGATGGATGGATGGATGGATGGA